>JAJOOR010002853.1:0-35477 GCA_036250505.1 Solanum acaule
ACTTATATAATAATAATAATAATAATAATAATAATAATAATAATAATAATAATAATAATAATAATAATAATAATAATAATAATAATAATAATAATAATAATAATAATAATATATTTTAAAAAAAAAAACTAAAAGCAAAAAGACTGCTGTACTTTTTACAGTTTCTAAGAAACTAAAAAGGACAAAAGTTAAACCTAGATAAAAGGACAAAAGTGAGTGGATGTTTTATATATTAAAAACACAAATTAAAACTGAAATGTGGCAACCAAGATTCAAACTCAGGTTGGCTGGGAAAATTGAACCCTCTTCACTGCTAGGCTAACCATCACACTTGTGATAGTGGAGTCAAACGTTAATATATAGCTATAACATTTTAAAAATTGATTAAATATACACGATGTTATTTTTCAATGTGGTTGGTTCATATGAATCCACTTGACCCACTGTAAGTCCGCCCCTGCCATAGATAATATACCTTTCAATCATGGCAAAATTTTAAAATATTGAAATCAAAACAATACATTAATGAATCTTTAAAATATTGAAAACATTCAAACTTTATACAAACCTGGTCATCCCTCTTGATAAATCTTTCAACATAATTAAATTTCCTTCTTCATTTTGATTAACTTGTACTAAACTAATGTGAACATCTCTTTATAATGAATCTTTGAAGAATATATCTTTGATACATCAAAATGAATGACATATCAGGTCACTATGTTTTCTATGTTTCATATGGAAAGGATGAAGAATAAAAAAAAATTAAAAAAAGAGAGAAAATTATATTAATAGAAAGAAAGAATGAGAAAATGAAAAATGAATATTCAACATCTCCATGGATGATTGTTATTTATAGATTTAATTATCCATAAGAATAGTTAGAAAGGAGTTGAAGAGACATGTTATTTAAGTTGTAACGATCCGAACCATCGTTATTAAGGAAAAACAAAACTTCGGGAAATTACTGGGCCACTGTCCCGCCAGGGCGGGACAGATACCACTAGGGCGGCGGTGCCACGACAGGGTAAGCTGATGCCAGAGCGGGATAGGCGAGACAGAATGTAAATAACGCAAAATCTTATTTTCTCATTCTTCCCAAAATACCTAGATTAAATGTAAATCACCCAGAAACCCTCCAAAAAGCTGCTCTAGACTTGGGAAAAAAGGAGATAGATATTTCTAGTGTGAGGATGGCGATATCTTGTGGATTCTTGGCCAATTTCACTGTCGTGTCATCCGAAAAACCAGAAAATTATCTATAATTCCTTTGCGAATGTTTGACGCCCAGGTAGGCTAGGTTTATTAATTGAGTAGTTATAAATCTATTCTCACTACATAGTATAATATTAATCAATGGTAAGAATTATGCGTAGGCCTTTGTGCACCGAGTAGAAGATGTCTTAATTTATAGAATGAAGCCTTAGAAAGGAACTAGGGCTAGAGATGGTCGAGTTATTATTTTGGTGTCGTGCATTGGTGAATGCTTCATATGATTGTGATTTCATGATTGTGTGATATATGTTGTTCTGGCTTCATTATAATACGTGTAATGGCTTATAAATGTTGCACTAGGGATCACACTACTTGTAAGATAAACGATGAATGCCATGAATCATGACTTGATTGTACTATTATGAGAATGTACTTGGTAATTGTGATTGTGGTTTGTTGAATGGATCGGGTGTTGCGTTTTGACATTCTAACATTGGATCAATTGTCACGTTCCGTCATAAACATTGGATCGGGTACCACATTCCGATATGCTAACAATTTAGGTTTGGATTCCGTGAGAGGACCATTGACTTGACATAACTGCATATCTTGAGAATTGTGAAATGTTCCATTGTTCGTAAGTAATAATTGATATCATACTTCCCAGAATCGTTAAATGATTATGATGACATATATCTGATTGTTCTACTATGTCGAGTAAACTTGTTAAGTATCTCATTGATGAAAGAACTGGAAAGGGTTTAAGGGTTGGCAATGTGTGAGGGAAAATATTATCCGTGTGTTGCGAGGGTGAGAAGTGGGAGTAGTGTACATGATGAAAGTACTTAGGTAGTTTCCTCTATGAAAGAAAGGGATTTGTGGTTGGTAGTTTGGAAGCCTTGATTAAGGTGTCATGTGACAGGGACTGGGTAAGATGAAGAGAAGGCAATGGTATGTCGTGTGTGATTGTTCGTTCAAGGGAATGTGGTAGTTGCAATTGTGGACTCTTTTATGGGTTAGAATAGTTAGGTTATGATCAAGAGCCTAGTAAGTAGGTGGACTGAGATGGAGGTTAGTAGTAAGGGTGCTAGTGTAATTCTGAGGTATTTGAGAGAGGGTAAAGGTGGAGAAGCGAGTGGTCTTATTGTATGTTCTTAGTAGTTGAATTCTTATATTATGCGGTGGCCGTCGGGTTCATCGATGATACCTACCAGTACGTGTGGTTTTGTACTTATACTACTCTTGCTATGCCTTTTTGGCATAGTCTGAATGCAGGGTCGGTGATGTCTCATTAGGTGAAGACGGAGAAATCTCCAGCAACTTCTATTTTTCCTTCCGCATGGTGGGAGATGTGTCTTTTCATTATCATGTCTAGTTTTGTACTTTTAGTAGCTCTTGTACCTGTTTAGACTAGATCCTTGGGGGTCTTAGTTACTTTACAAGTCATAACCGGAATTGTTTAAAAATTCTTATTTATGAAACCATGTTATTTCATTTATCTCCATTTTTCTTTAATTTTCTGCATGTTTTAAATAGTGGGATATGAGGATCCTACTACTTAGGTGTTAGAGTAGATGCCTGCATGGCCTGGTGGGTTGGGTCATGACAAATTGGTATTAGAGCCGAGGTTATTGGTCTCCGATATAAGAGCAAAATATGAACTAGACTCCTGCGGATTGGTGTGTTGACGTCCACATTTAATCTTCAGGAAGCTAGGAAGCATTCTAGGAAATTATTCCACTTTTTCTCTCATTTCGTGTGAGTGTCGCTTGTGGTATGAGTTGGGTCCAATTGGTATCTCTCGATCTCAATTGGTATCTCAACAAAGTGAACCGGATGTCGTGGTCACGACTGAAGAGCCACAAGCAAAGAAAATTGGAACTGAGAATGTTCTAATTGATATCTGGCTCGAAGGATTGCGTAATTGCATGGATGACGGGAAATGGTCATCCATGGATGCGAACTAACTAATAACTTGGACTTGTCTGTGCATTGTATTTTGAAAACTGTGAATGTGTGTTTCTTGACATCCGAATTAACTGTGACCGCGTGCTTCTTGTTGTCTGAATCAACTGCGAAGGTAAAGTTGTAATTGCTTGAATGTGATGATGAGATTATGTGCACTATAAAGGTGTGTCTGAACTTTTATATGTGCAATATGTTGGCCTAGTTGTTGAAGTTATGCAAGTTGTAAATGGCTGAGTATCGTGAAACTCATTGTGAAAAGAAAGTCATGCCCAAGTTCAACGTAAGGGTCTAGATGATTACGAGATGATTCGTAAGAGGAATTTGGACGTGTCTTGAACTTGAGTAATAACCGTGTGAGTGCTTGGGTGTAGCCTGGAAATCTGTGGGTTGTGGTGATTAAATTAAGGAGAATGAGTTGGATTGGGTATCGTGGAGACTGATTGGGGGTAGACATCGACTATCATATCTAATGGGATTACTCTAAAATTGCATGTGTTATAGCTGGGAACCTTTGGGGGAATTTGGGAAAGAAAAGAACCCCAGAAAAATTGTTGGCAGGGGTTCTGTTTCCGTTATGGCCGCTGGGGCGGGATTTTTCCCTCCAAGGCGAGGCCGCCAGTGCGGGATTCCTCCCGCCAGAGCGGGACAGGGCGAGACAGAATCTCAGCCCTGTCTCCCCTGTTTTTCCTAGTCACAAATTTAGACCCCGAATGGTATCCGAACTAACCCCTGCAAGTAAATCAGTGCTCAACAATAAAACTGTAACGACCCGAGAGTACACCCTAGAAGTTACATGGCGTACTTGACCCCGAAGGGGTCTCGTACAAGCCTTAGCATATCTTGAACATGAGATAGTAGGAAAATACGGGAGAATGTAAAACTTTTCTTTACAATTGAAATCTTTATAAAAGCAAGCAGAAATTTTTCTATACTTTGTCTCAAACCATCTAATACGACTTTAGAATATAAAACTTTGGGACGCAGCCCATACAAAGTCTAAAACATAAAAGTAAATGACATAAAAGAATGTGGTTATTGTCCTCGAAGCTATGAGTCACTAAGTCTCCAAAGCTAGAAACCTATCTCCAAGTAGACTCAATCTCCAAAGCCTACATTTGATTAGAATGTAGGCAATATGCGTTAGTACAAAATGTACCAAGTATGAAAGCTAGAATAACACCATAAGAGCATCTCAAATGGTTAGTCAACATAAGACATAAGCATAGGAGACAATAACATGAACATAACATAAACATCAACACAAGCATCATATAAACATAAGTCAACATAAGACAAATTTAATGAGTATAAGAGATACATCATGTTCATGGCATAGTCTTTACTTAGACTTTCATGGCAACAATACTTCAACCTTAGGTCCTTCGTATTACAAGAGAACTACTTCACAAGCCACTTCCAAGTATACTTGTGCAATGCAAGGATAACATCTCATACTACCATCCAAGCTAAGTACCTCTATTTGGTCGTTCTTGGGCATAGTCCACCTTTATATTCAAGACTTAGGTCTTCATGTCATCTTAATCATAATCTATATACAAGGTCAACTCTTACGCTTCTCTATGCCATAAGGGTACCATACTTCTAAGTAACCCCAAGACACACTTGTGCAATGCATAGAAGACATCCCATACTACCCTCCACACTAAGCATAGCCTTGAAGTCATCCTAGTCATATTCATCCTACTTTGCATCATTAGATCAACTCTCATAAATAAGGAAATCTCTCACCTTAAGTCAACTACAACTAGGAAAGGCAACTCTAGCCCAATCATATCTCAAGACTTCTCTTTAGTGACCCTAAGTCATACTTGTGCAACGCATGCATAGCACCCCATAATACCATACATGCTAAGTACTACATTTAGGTCCTCATGCTAACACTTCTTGGTTTGGAACCTAGCTCTTCTCTTTAACTTTAGAACACTATGAGGTACTCTCTTAAGCACATCTTAGTTCATTAATAGGTTGAACCCTATGAGATACTTCTTTTAGCATGTCTAAGTTCATTACTAGCATGGACCCTATGAGATACTACTCTAAGCATGTCTAAGTCCATTTATACTCTTGAACACTATGAGGTACTTCCCTAAGTAAGTCTTAGTTCAGTTATGCTTTAGAACACTATGAGATGCTTCTCAAGCATGTCTTAGTTCATAGGATATGGAGATTTCTACTAGGAATCTTGACTCCACTATGTGAAGGATCCCATCTCATGAGACCTAACTTTAGGAAAACCCACACTCTACTACGTAAGAGTTCCCCCTTTAACTTGGATAGTCCTCACATCAACTAGGTGTGGCTCTCCATTCTTCTTGGAGTCCGGACCCTATCTTGTGTGATACTCCATCTCATTGCCAAAATCCATTTGGAGCCAAGCATACACCCCAATATTTACTTGTTAAGCCTTGCTTAACATTCATAACTCATGGAAGGATGTCCTCGACAATCAATCCATGTTCAAGTGATTCTATCACTTCATTCACTCAATTCCTAAAACTACAGCCATCACAACAACCTAAATCATAAGACAAACTAATCTCAAGTCTTAGTCATAGGCAATTCTATTCATAATTCATCACAAGTCGCAACTTCAAGCACTACAATTCATAATTGATCATAAAATTATCAATCTAGTATCAATACATGTTTACATACTTCAATTATTGAACTATTGGTATTCATAAACTCAATTCTAGAAGATTACCTTGAACCTTCAATTTCACCTTTCATGGCATAAACCCACATAATTCAACTTATCAATTTAGACTAGGGCAACCATGAGAAACATGTAATACCTTCATTATAACATAAATAAATACCAAATCAAACATAAATAGGTACTATCCAACTATTTGGAGTCATACCCAACTATATCCACAACAATGGAAGAAACCCTAGCTTTGGAGTTCTTCTTCACAATTTGGGGAATGAACTAAGGGACTCTATTGGTGGAAGAACCCATAGATGAAAAGATAAACATACCTTAATCAAAGCCCTAGCACAAGACTTTATCAATGGAACCTTTGATCTTGACCCTAGCTTCAAGCCCTAGCCTCTTCTTCAATAGGGGTTCTTTCTAAAGAGAGAAATATTCTTTGAAGGGGATGAAGTTGGGTTTTCTTTGGATTCTAGGGAGAATGACTTAATAGAGGTAATCTTAGGTCCAATAAACTTATATACTTGTTAGGAAAGGAGTGGGAAAGTCTTGGTTAAAGTTTTGGAGAGATTACTTAAAAACCCTCACTTAAAATATGAATTCTTGTGTCTTACCCGCTTGAGCTCGCCCTTTGGACCCTTGGGATCTCCCTTTGGACTAGGTAACTCACCAAATGCACCTTTGGCTCGCCCAATATTCAGTGAGCTTGGAATTTGGGCAGTCCACTAGGCGATCTAGGGAGCTAAAGGGTGATCCGCCAACCTGGTTGGCGAGTTGCGACTTAGCTCACCCTTTGCTCCAGAATCTAGGCCAAATGTGACAGCCCACTAGGCGATCATAAGGCACAAGGGTGACTCGCCAACCTTTTGAGAAATCATGAAGTCCTATGCCAAAAGTCCCCTCAAAGAACAAGGTTTCTTTCACTCCTTCTTGCTAGTATAGGTCCTTACTTGCACCCTAGACTTCTTCCTTGCTCAATTAAGGTCTAAAACAGCTTAGGCATTCACTTAAGGGTACACTAACCAACACAATGAGGCTCTAGTTCAACCTATCATTTTGCGAGTCGTTACAAAAACAGTAAGTCATAACCTTAGTATTAAATATCGGTTGTGTCAGACAGCAAAAACTAGCATCCATGTGCTTACAAAAATAAGGAAAGGCGAAAAGATAAAAATAAAGTTTTGTTCCTAATTACAAGCCCAAGAAGGGTGAAGAACCAGATCAAGGACTCTGGAATTTGGAGGTGTCCATATCAGAGTCTAGATCCTCCGGGGGTACAAGGCCATTCACGGCCTCATCCATGAAAGTAAAATGCTGAAAATATCCCCTCTCTACTATTGGAATCTCTTGTCCAGGGGCGACGTATGTGAACATGATCTTCACCGCCTTCCATATTCGAACCATCAGACGATCCCTCTCTAGACCCTTCCTTCTCTCCTGGCGTAGCTCGTAGCGGAGTAGCTCAACCTCTAAGGCAATGTTGGGTGGAGCCGGAGTGGTGTCAGTAAAAGACCGCCCAAATCTCCTTCGAACGGCCACCATGTCCTCCTCTACCCGTGCACCTGAGAGTGGGGGCTGGGACCGGGTGGGATGAGTACCGTCGCCTTCCTCGTCGTCTGTCTCTGCAACCACTTGATTGGTGCTGGCCCGACCTGTCATCCTCATTTTTCTCCTAGAGGCAGAACCCTGTCTAAATAAAAGAGGGTGAAAGGGGGGATTCATGGGAAGTACCTCATCAGTGTCTAGGAGTGGCACCATCACCAACTTGCATAGCGCCGTCACCAGTCTCGGTAAGAAGAATGCCTTTTTGTTTCCCCGATAGAACATCTTCCATTCAGAGATGATCTATTCCTCCATGTTTAGCTCGATGCCCTATTTAGCGCACGCCACCACCAAGGTCCGAGGAAATGTCATATTGGTGCGATTACCCAACGAGCGGATCCTCTTAGTAACCAAGTGTAGCCACTTCTTAGCATCCAGTGACCAGTCCGTGCTAGTGATGCCCTCTGCAATAGCCTAGTAGATCTGGTCCCGACGCGTAGGCTCGATCAGGGTGTCCCTCAACCAGCCCAGATCCATCTCTCTCAGCTTGGCCTTATACTCCGTATTTGAGACCTCGGGTACCTCTAGTGCCTTATTGATGGTTGTAGTGTTCAGTAAGATGTCAACTCCCCAGATGCGGATGATGGGGTGAGGGTCATCCTAGCGAACACCGAACAGTAGGGAAGATAGCATAGAAATCCCTCACCCAAGTAGAATGAGCATCCAGGGGAGCCTATGTCAAATGATCCCAACCAAACTCCATGAGACGAGCATAGAAGACAGGAGCCTTCTCCTCTAATTTAAGCAAGTAGAAACTCCGCTCGCAACAAAACATTGTATTTCGATTGTCATGATGCCTTTCCCAGCTCACAACATAGGGAAACCGTACGAAAGGCAGATTTTCCTTGTTAAGACCTGCCATTTAGATAAGCCCACAAGTTATGAAATATACACGTTAGAACACGCTAGGATTAGACAATTTTGGGTTCAAAAAGGAAGATAAAATTTTCTATTCTAAGTGGCAAGGGGCTACTGCCCCACAGAGTCCCGCCACAACAACCTAAATCCTTCCACAGTGGGATGAGGGACACCGCTATAGCGCGATGAAGGTTGCCAGAGTGGCCTTCATTTGGGACGAACACCAGGCGTGATGATGGTGTCTCTTCATCCCAAAACCCTCATTTTCAATAAAATTTCGGCAAATCAGGACCTATTAAGTACCCTAGAACTTAATTATGTTATTATTTCGGCAAAATAACCCCTAAAATGGTGTTCAAATTTGAGTTTTCGTTCAAGAGACCCTTCAACTTACCCCACCCGTTTTGGTATCGATTCAATCGTGTTTTTACGAAACCTTTATGCCCAGGACATTGTGGAGACGTTGGGGACATAAGGGGAGGATCCATGCTACGTGTTTCTATCGAACTAGCAACCTATGTTCGACCATTCGAATAACTACCCAAAAACCGTTTCTAGGCAATTTGGTAGTAGCATGCAATCGTTGTTAATCAAATATTGAAGTAAAAAGTGTAATGAAAAAGAGAATTACCTTATTTTGATGTTCGAATCAGGAGAATTGAGAGGATTTTGGGAGGGTTTAAGTGAGAAAAAGGGAGAAATGAGGAAACCATTCCCGATTCCCCCTTTACTGTTTTTGATCCCCCGCTACATCGGGAGATTTCTCGCCTCAGCGGAAAGGCTGCCGCCCTGGTGGGTCAGGCTGTGAAAAATTGGACGCGTCTTTCTTTGTACGTTGCCTCAAATTCCATCTAGTCCTTTGAGTATAGTACCTTTCGTGTGCCAAATATTTGAAAAGTCACCATCCGTCGTGGTGCCATAATGGGCGAGATCATTAGTTAAAGTACTTTGAAGTAGGGCTTGTAATGATTCGTGCACGAGTCGTTCGGGGACGAACGAGGGGTAAATTTGTATCTATTGTAACGACCCAAACTGTCGTTTTTAAGGAAAATAAAAACTTCAAGAAATTATTGGGCCACTGTCCCACCAGGGTGGGTAAGCTGCCGCTAGGGCAGCGGCGCCACGGTGGGGTAAGCTGGCGCCAGAGCGGGATAGGCGAGACAAAATGTAAATAACGCGAAATCTTATTTTCTTCTTCTTCCTAAAATACCCAGATTAGACATAAATAACCCAGAAACCCTCCAAAAATTGCTCTAAGCTTGGGAAAGAAAGAAGAAGAGATTTATAGAGTGAGGATGGCGATGTCTTGTGGATTCTTGGCCAATTTCACCATCGTATCATCTGAAAAACCAGAAAATTATCTATAATTCCTCTGTGAATGTTTGGCGCCTAGGTAGGATAGCTTTATTAATTGAGTAGTTATAAATCTATGATCACTGTGTAGTATAATATTAATCAATGGTAAGAATTATGCGTAGGCCTTCGTGCACCGAGTAAAAAATGTCTTAATTTATAGAACGAAGCCTTAGAGAAGAACTAGGGCTAGAGATGGTCGAGTTATTGTTTTGGTGTCGTGCGTTGGTGAATGCTTCATTGTAATGGTTGTGATTTCATGATTATATAATATATGTTGTTTTTGCTTTATTATAATACGTGTAATAGCTTATGAATGTTGCACTAAGGATCACACTACTAACAGGATAGATGAACGATGAATGCCATGAATCATGACTTGATTGTACGATTATGAGAATGTACTTGGTGATTGTTATTGTGGTTTGTTGAATGGATCGAGTATTGCATTCCGACACACTAACATTGGATTGGTTACCACGTTTCGGCATAAATATATGGATCGTTTGCCACATTCTGGCATAAACATTGGATCGGATACCACGTTCCGGTATGCTAACAGTTTGGGTTTGGATTCCGTGAGAGGACTATTGACTTGACATAACTGCATATCTTGAGAATTGTGAAATGCTCTGTTGTTCGTAAGTAATAATTGATATTGTACTTCTCAGAATCGTTAAATGATTATGATGACATATATCTGATTGTTCTACTATGTCGAGTAAACTTGTTTTGTATCTCCTTGTTGAAAGAACTGGGAAGGGTTCAAGGGTCGGCAATGTGTGAGGGGAAATATTGTCCGTGTGTTGCGAGGGTGAGAAGTGGGGGTAGTGTACATGATTAAAATACTTAGGTAGTTTCCTCTATGAAAGAAAGGAATTTGTGGTTGGTAGTTGGGAAGCCTTGATTAAGGTGTCATGTGAGAGGGACTGGTAAGATGAAGAGAAGGCAATGGTATGTCGTGTGTGGTTGTTTGTTCAAGGGAATGTGGTAGTTGCAATTGTGGACTCTTCTATGGGTTAGAATGGTTAGGTTATGATATAGAGCCTAATAAGTAGGTGGACTGAGATGGAGGTTAGTAGTACGGGAGCTAGTGTAATTTTGAGGTATTCGAGAGAGAGTAAAGGTGGAGAAGCGAGTGGTCTTATTGCATGTTCTTACTAGTTGAATTCTTATATTATGCGGTGAGCGTCGGGTTGATCAATGATGCCTATCAGTACGTGTGATTTTGTACTGATACTACTCTTGCTATGCTTTTTTGGCATAGTCTGGATGCAGGATCGGTGATGTCTCCTTAGGTGAAGACAAAGAAATCTCCAACAGCTTCTATTTTTCCTTCCACATGGTGGAAGCTGTGTCTTTTCATTATCATGTCTGGTTTTGTACTCTTAGTAGCTCTTGTACCCATTTAGACTAGATCATTGGGGGTGTTAGTTACTTTACAAGTCTTAACTCGAAATTGTTTAAAAGTTCTTATTTATGAAACCCTGTTATTTCATTTATCTCCGTTTTTCTTTAATTTTCTGCATGTTTTAAATATTGGGATATGAGGGTCCTTCTACTTAGGTGTTGGAGTAGGTGTCCGCACGGCCCGGTGGATTGGGTCGTGACATAAGTAGAGAATATGAATAGATGGAGGTTTTTTTTATAACTCATTAGATATAATTAAAATAGTAAATATGATTGAGTTTTTTATTTAAGAAAGAAAATATTTAATAAAAAGAACTAAGAAAAAAATCTCAAAAAAAGAAAAGAAATACAAATATGAATAAAGATCATAGAGAGGTGTCACATCACCTTATTTATGTTTCTCCTTTATATTATAAAGATTCTTGCATTTTAACATTCAAATTTCTTACATTTGTCTAATTTAATATCTAGTTCATTTACTTGTATTTCTTTGGCTTGGCCGAAAAAAGAGAAGAGGTTGATTTGACCTAATTTATTTGTGTTTGATTTAGATTTTACAAATTCAACTTCGTTGTACCCACACAATTCTTTTGGCGAACACTAAATGTTGCGTCTAGATATAATTTGAAATCAGATTGATTTGAAATAGAAAGTTTGTTTAGACATGTAACTTTGAATTTCTTAAGTTGTATATTTTTGTATAACATAAAACTTCCACAAGTCGTAAGAACTATTTTTCATCAACTCTTATACATCTTACTAAATGAGCAAATTATAGTTCAACAAAATATCATAATATCCTAAGACGTCGCACTGATAAATTACAGATTTTGATGTTACTTTTATAAATAAATATTTGTTATTACAAAACTTTCAAATACACAATTTTTTTTTAAAGATTCACTAACCAACAATAATAATAACAGCCTACTCTTTAAAATAAAACTTTCACATAAATTAATCTCTTCACGTTGAACATAAGTATTTATTTTCAAATTTTAAAAATGATGAGTCTTTTAAAAAATATATATATATATAAGTATTAATGTTGTAGCTATACACCTAGGGGTCGTTTGGTTGGGAACAAATTATCTCGAAATCATTTATTTCGATATAAGTTACTCCATCATGTATATGAGATAACTTATCTTATCACTTAAGTATAAATAGTCGGATAAATAATTACAAAACTGCCTAATACCTCTATTCAAAAGTAGGATAAAATAATCCTACATCTTATCCTTGAGATTATTATATTTTACATCTGACATCGAACGACTCTCGAATACTTAAGAATCAAATTTTATATTTAAAAAAGAAATAAAATCATAATTCAAATGATACTTTTATTTTTTATTTTAAAAAAAAAATTATAATCACAAATCGCATATCCAAATGGTTGCATAAACTGGGAGGTGGACAATTATCCAGGTCATAGTGTTCATCTACTCTAATTTAAGGTCCACATACATCTGACTTGACAATCAAGTCTCAACTGACAATAGGTATATATTTATTATAGGTAAGACTATACTAATTAATGATTTGTTTTTCAGTTCTCAATAATTCATTATCTTAATATTTTCAGAAAGCTAACATGGTTATAATTACGTCACCAGATCACTATTTGATTTATTGTTTAATTAATCCTAGGCCATTTTGTAATTACATTCTTCTAATTTCTCAAATTTATAATAAGAGGTGTAGTCAGAATTTTTATTAAAAATTTTAAATTAGGGGAAAAAATTATAATATGTTATTAAATTTTGATAAAAGACTTATTTGGGTCAATATTCGTTACAAGTTTAGTTTATTAATACCATTTTTCGTTTGAAAAAAGGTTCATACATGCTTATTTAATTGTTAATGGAAAAAAGTTTCAAATTTTGTAAAAAAAAAAAAAAGGCTCAAATACGTTATCATATTAAACTTTGTGAAAATATTCATATATGTCATCCGTTAAAAAATTGATTCATCTATGTTATTTAAGTCAACAAATAATGGCATGAATATGCCTTTTCTCAAATAAAAATGACATATATGAGACATACTTTTAACGAATGACATAAATGAGTTTTTCTCAAAGTTCACGGACATATTTGAATCTTTTCCACTTAAAATATGAAAAAATAAATATATGAAAAAACTAAAGGAAATTAATATCTAATAATATATATTTTAAAATAATAATTTTAATCATAATTAAATAGTAAAATTTAATATCAAAGAAATTCAGATGAAATCTGTAGACCTTTGGATTACAATAATTCGTTCACCATAGTGTAGCGGTACAACTTAGTTTGATGAAAGTCAAATGGTTATAAAAAATAATTGCCGGTTGGCACCTCCCCTACCACTAACCTTTGAGATGCAACTTCAGTATCAACTGCCTAAGCAGAAAAATAGGAAATTTATTTATTATTTATTTTGTATAAAAAACATATTCTTTAATTTGAGATATTTAAAATTTATAAGATTAAAAAATATTTTGTCTGATTTAAAACTGTTCTTAATGTTCTTTCCTATTATGTAGTAAATATATCCTATTGCGATAGTGTATTAAGGTGTTTCTCGATATGTTTGTTTGTTTGTTTTTTTAAAAAACTTGTGTTTGAATTATCATGGACAAACAAATTGGAACGAAGTGATCGGCAAATTTATGAAGTATCGAAAATATTATTGGTTTCATCAGGGAACTTTTGATAGTTTAAAAAAAATAAATTTACTTGATTAATTAAACTTATATACACATTTGATTTTTCAATATCAATAATATATCCTCTTAAATTCTCGTTATGTTTAGGGGTATTCTCAACACTTTTCTCATTTTTTATTAAGAATATCATGCTCTTATAAGAATTTAAGACTACTTATTATGTTACGTGACCAGATTAACAATATATTGAAATTTAATTATCACATACAGATACGAATGAGTATCAGGAGTAAGGATGAGGTGGGGTCTTGCTGACAAGTTGGCGGTGGGGAGGAGTGATCCAATGCAGTTTATCTTAAATCAACAAGTGTTTCCACATAAATTTTATTCACATCGAACGAGTAATGCCAAAAAGCCCAAAGTAGAAAACCTTTTTTGGCTGATTTCAGTGTAAAGTACAATTGCTTTTACTCTGCTGATATCCAACTCAAAATTTTGCAGTGTAAGAATTTCAAAGAATTGTTGATCTTGTGAAAATTCTTGTTGCTTTCTGCTGATGGTTAATGGAATATGCTTAGTTGTTGTTTTTCAATTTTTACAAAATTCATCGTGACTATCAAGGTCTGATAATCAGAATACTTTGAAACATAAAAAAGAAGACTTGGACTTGGACTTGCAAAAAATGGCTATGGCACCAACTGTTAAAGTAGTTCTTGGTTCAATTGCCTTTGCTGTATTTTGGGTATTGGCTGTTTTCCCTGTTGTACCTTTCATGCCTATTGGAAGAACTGCAGGTTCTCTCCTTGGAGCTATGCTTATGGTCATTTTTCGAGTCATAACTCCGGATCAAGCATATGCTGCTATTGATCTTCCAATCTTAGGTCTTCTCTTTGGAACTATGGTTGTTAGTGTTTATCTAGAAAGAGCAGATATGTTTAAATACTTAGGTAAATTGCTGGCTTGGAAGAGTCAGGGAGCTAAGGATTTGCTCTGTCGAATCTGCTTGATCTCAGCTGTTTCGAGTGCCTTTTTCACCAATGATACGTCTTGCGTTGTATTAACTGAGTTTGTATTGAAAATAGCTAGGCAACAGAATCTGCCACCGCATCCTTTCCTGTTAGCTCTTGCTTCGAGTGCGAATATTGGATCTTCAGTAACTCCGATTGGGAATCCACAGAACTTAGTTAT
Source organism: Solanum acaule (assembly GCA_036250505.1). Lineage (NCBI taxonomy): Eukaryota > Viridiplantae > Streptophyta > Magnoliopsida > Solanales > Solanaceae > Solanum > Solanum acaule. The sequence continues at coordinate 14,928 of JAJOOR010002853.1, forward strand.
AGCAGTACAAAGCAAGATATCTTTTGGGAAGTTTTTATTTGGTATTTTACCTGCAATGCTTGTTGGCGTAGTTGTTAATGCTCTGCTTCTGCTTTGTATGTATTGGAAGTTGTTGTCTCTACACAAGGATGTAGAAGATGCTGCTGCGGAACTAGTTCCTGAAGAGGAAGTAGTTTCTCATCGGTTTTCTCCAGCGACATTGTCACATCTTAGTTCCTTGAATTCTCAAGAATTAAATAATTCGTTAGATTCAATGGCTATTGGCACTTCTCCTAGAGTTAATGGTCGCGCAAATCATGCTGAGACGCTTAGAAATCGTGTCATTGTTGAAGAAAGTGAAATACAAAAGGCATTTGATTCGTCTAGGAATTCAAATGCCTCAAAAGAAGGAACAAATGATGGATCAATACTGAAAAGAGAGGAGAATGTGTCTTCAAAAAGAGATGAATATGAAGATGAAAACTTCACAGCTTATGACGAAATGTGCTACTTTCCAAAAGTATGGAGAAATAAGTTGTGGAAAATATGTGTTTATCTTGTTACCATTGGTATGCTAATAGCTTTGCTAATGGGTCTCAACATGTCTTGGACTGCTATAACTGCAGCGCTTGCGCTCGTGGTTCTTGATTTCAAAGATGCCAGGCCTAGCTTAGAAAAGGTAGCAGAATTGTTTAACAGTAATCTGTTACCATTTGATGTATCTTATTCATTCTGTTCTTTTGATTGTGCAGGTTTCGTATTCACTTTTGATATTCTTCTGTGGTATGTTTATCACGGTTGACGGCTTTAACAAAACTGGGATTCCAAGTGCTCTTTGGGATTTTATGGAGCCATATTCCAAGATAGATCATGCTGCAGGCATAGCAGTTCTTGCACTTGTCATACTGGTCCTGTCAAATGTGGCTTCAAATGTGCCTACTGGTATGTGTCTCCTGCACTTTTCGAGCCCTTAAACCTAAATCAACCCTGTTTATTTTTACTTCATATGCTTGGATTTCATTTCTTCGCTCATTAGACGTTTTACGATATACAATTGTTGGCCAATGTATGTGTACAAATAAAATATAAAACAAGTAGCTAAAGGGGTTAGGGAGAATGACATTTAATTGTTCAAAAAGTTCTATTGGAATTAAAAGTTACAAGACTAAGAAAAGTGTAAGGAGATGAAAAAAACAGAGAAAACTGCATCTTAGTTCCAAACACGATGATCGTGCAATCATGTCTTATATAAGTTAAATCTTAATTATAGTTACAACGTTTATTTGGCCTTAGTATTGCTGCTCGGAGGACGAGTTGCTGCATCAGCAGCTGCAATATCTCCTGAGAGTGAGCAGAAAGCATGGCTCATCTTAGCATGGGTTAGCACCGTGGCAGGGAACCTTTCACTCTTAGGCTCAGCAGCAAACTTAATAGTGTGTGAACAGGCACGTCGGGCTCAACACTTTGGCTACAATCTCTCCTTCTGGAGTCATCTCAAATTTGGAGTTCCGTCTACGCTTATTGTTACAGCCATTGGTTTGATGCTCATTCGAGGATGACACATTTTTCAGTCGCGTTACTGTGTTTTTGAAGCTTCAAATAGACAACTATCATTCTTGTGCAAGTGTTAGGGACAATCTGGTGCATTAAGCTCCCGCTATGCATGGGGTCTGGAGAAAGGCTAAACCACAAGGGTCTATTGTACGTAGTCTTATCATGCATTTGCTGTTTTCACAGGTTGAACTTTTGACCTCCTGGTCACATCACAACAACTTTACCAATTCTCTTCAATCATGCAGATCTCATAAATCCAACATATCTCTCTCTCTATATGTATTATTTTACTATAATCCAACATGTTAAGGGTTCATAGTATTCAAGCTGACAGGTTGTTCTTAATGTGAGATTAATTCCTTTATTTGTTTATATATATATATATATATATATATATCATGATATGATATAATAAGAAACTAATAATCTTTTATTTGTTACCAAAAGAAAAGATCTCAATTTCCTAACAAACATTAGTTCCAACCAAAATGTGGCAGTGAGATTATTTAAGGAATCTCATTGCATGTATTTGCTAGACTCACAAACGCCATTCAATTCGAGTGTGTTTAGTATGAAATATTTTTCCAAAAATGTTTTTAAATATTTTATGTTAGATTGGTCAAAATATTTTGGAAAACATTTTCTTCAAGAAAACAAGCTCTTTAAAATTGATGAAAATAATGAAAGTAGGAAAAACAAGTTTCATAGGTGACCTTTTTTTCATCCACCTAACATCCCCAAATTCTTACCCCTTGATCGTCCCACCCCCACCACTCTTGAATCACAACTCCCTATTATATCGCCTTCATATAATGTTTTGTTACATTATATATGTAAATGTTTTTGGGGTTGATATATTTCTAATTTTTTTATTTTTTTTGCTTACTTACCTAACACTAGAAAATAATTAGGAAAGTCATTTATTTTTCTACATTTTCTACGAAGACTTAATATAAATATTTTTTTTTGTCGGGGAGATTTGCCATCCTTTTCTATTCACTTGGTTTCGCCCCAAATCAAAATTCAGCCATAACTAAATATAAAGAAGCAAAGATGAAAAAACATAAATCTTCGACTCTTTGTTGCCTCTATTACAATTCTTTTCTTTTGAGCGTGAGGAGGATGAAGAAAGAAATTTGGCGAAGAGTGTAATTTTTTTTTTCAATTGTATTAATGTTGTATAAGATCAAATATATATTCATAAGAAATAACTAACATTTAATATCTATATATCATATAATTTTCTAACCAAGAATATGCATCAAATCATTTTTTACCTAAGTTGACTTCGCTCATATGAGAGATATATTATAAGAACAAAATTTAATATAAAAAAGCATCAAGTATATAAATATTTTCTCCTTGTAACTTGTAACTGGTATGAGCAGGGGAGGAGCCACCTTGTCCCCAGGGTGTGTAATTGAACACCCTTCGTCGAAAAATTATACGATATATACACGTAAAGTTTTGACTTATATTGATATTTATGGTATTTTGGACACCCTAAAACAACAAAGTAATCTGCAGTGGAGATGGCTAGAGCTGTCACAAGCCCACTCGTTGCTACAGTTTGATTCCCCGCATGAGCGTTTTTATTTTTCTATTATTATTTTGCCTTCTTGAAGTTTGTACGTAAATAAATAAACTTAACATAAATGTTCAGTAGCTTGGTGGTAAATATTGTCATGCTTGTCTTGAGTGATCCAAGTTCGAATCTTACCTCCAATAAAGATTTTTTTTCAATTAAAATTGAATTATTTCCTTAAATTTTAATACATTTTCTTTGTGGAATAGATTTCCTTATATTTTAATACCTTTTTCTTAAAATTTTAATACATTTTCCTTTTGGAATAAGGTTTTAATTGGAAAAAAATCCTTAAATTTTAATACCTTTTCCTTGTGGAATAAGATTTCCTTATATTGTAATACCTTTTTCCTTTGTGTAATAAGATTTTCTTAAATTTTAATACATTTTCCTTTTGAAATAATGTTTTCTTTCTCTATAAATAAGAGACCCATTTGCCCAAAGTATATAATAATATTTACTAAAAGTAGAATCTCTATAAAACATCGTTTTTAAAAAAAAATTACTATTCAAAGTTTGGACCCCCTTCATAAGATTCCTGACTACGCCACTGGGTATGAGCACATGAGCTTAAGTTCATATTATTACTTTTACTACTGTATAAAGAAGTCCGGGTAGGTCATCGTCAATATGCTTGCTTCCTAGACAAGGATAATTTGGTGATTTTGTAGAAGCGACTAGAAGTTTAGTATATTTTTTAAAGGAAATTGTTTGTTTTATGTTTCTTTTTTAAATTGTTATATATTTGAAAATTATCTAAATAATACTATAAAATTATAATAATTAACAACTTAAAATATTTTTAAAACGTATAAAAATTTGGTCCATTCTCAAAATTCTATCGAGTCACATAAAATGGGATAAAAGAAATAACATATATTATTTCAAAATGACGTGAAAAAGACTAAAAATCACAAAAAATAACAGCTTAAAATATTTAATTGACATAAAAAAAATATTTGGTTCACTATCTATTTTTTATCGGTGCCACATAAAATGGGAAAGAGAAAGTAACATATATTATTTGGAAATGATGTAAAAAGTAGTATAAGTAACATTAATTAACAACTTAAAATATGTGAAAGACATAAAAGATTTGGCTAACTCTCGAAATTCTATTAGTGCCACATAAATTGGGACAAAGAAGTAACATATATTATTTGAAAATTACATTAAAAATACTATAATTACAATAATTAACAACTTCAAGTATTTAAAAGAAATTTAAAAAATTGTTTAATTTTCAAAATTCTATATGTGTTACATAAATTGGGACAAATTGAGCAATATCATATTATTTGAAAATTATGTAAAAATATAATATAAGTCACAATAATTAACAACTTTAAACACTTAAAACCATATAAAAATTTGGATGACTCTCCAAATTCCATCAAAAAATTTAGGGAAAAGGGTCAAAAATACCCCTCAACTTTGTTTTATTGACCAATAAAACAAAGTTGAGGGGTATTTTTGACCCTTTTCCCAAATTTTATCAAGGGTGCCCAAAAATAATGATGTGTGCCTGTCAAAATAAAACCAAAAAATATTATGCTATTTGGGGTTGGTTTTGAACTTAGAACTCCGTTCAAATGGAATGATTATTACTACTACGCCAAAGCCCAAAGTCATAGCTTTTTTCAAGGGTATCCAACTTTAAATATATATCCTTTAAATGTAAAATTTCACATGTATATATATATATATACAATATAATTTTTCAAGTATAGCTACGCCCCTGCTCGCGCTGATAGGGATTCATATATCTAGTAATTATATAACATATATCTAGTAATTATATAATAGAGCAAACTATTAGCTAGAGATATTCTCTTCTTCTTTTTTTACTAAAAATTTTTCTAGACTTAATTTTTATGAAAATATATGTATTTTAATAAAAATATTTGTTTTAATTATACTTTTAAAAATTAAATTATTTAATTTAGAAGGAACAAATATCTATGTTAGGTGTTGAGTATTTCGTACAACATTTAGTAAAATTTGGTCATATAAAATCAAATCAAAAGAGGAGAGGGGAAACATTCTCTTGTGATTACTAACGAAGAGAATAAAAAAAAGACTTTAATTTTTGGATCTCTTAGTCTAAAAATGAAAGAATTTTATGTGTAAAAACAAAAACAACATCAAACCATAAAAAATGACTTTAATATTCGGATATTTTAGGTTTAAAAATGAAAGAATTTTATGTGCAAAAACAAAAATGACATCAAATAAAATATAAGTGTGTAAAAGACTATAAAATCAAACCTATGAGAATACTATTACTTCGAATTATGAATAATTAATCTCTTAGGATCATTTATTACGGTTATTCATAATCGATTGAGATCGATAACTTGAATAAAATTTTTTATCAGTTTATTGATAATAGATTATTGGTTTAGCGATTTCGGCAATAATTTTAATTTTTTTATATCAATTTTTAATGATTTGATTTTTTTTTTCTTAATGAATTAACTGATATGGAGAGTAAGTTAATAAATCATGTTTATACCATTATATAGAGTCCTTCGCTTGGGGTTTGGTTTATGTTGTGGTGCATTGTGGCCAATTAAATTAAGTATTTAATTATATATTTAGTAGATTTCTTTATTATTCTAGAATAGAATTTATGTTTCATAACTTCATAGGGATTATGTTTAGCTATAATTATTAGTCTATAATAGGATTTAGGTTTCCTACTTTCGTAAGAATTAGATTTTTAATTGGTGTGATAAAACTCTTATATAAAAGGGCTTTGGTCAATAAATCATTAAATTGTATTTTAACAAAAAAGAAACAAGATATAAATGTTCTCTCATTCATTTAACTCTAAGGTTTCAGCCTCCATTCAATGAACTGAAGTTATATGCAAAATAGGTCGATCTAGGAATTCGAACAAAAGATAGGAAAAATCAAAATCAGTTGATTTAGATTTTTCTATTCAACATCTTGTGATTTGATCCTCCTCTAAGAATCCTAACACATTAGTGCTAGAGCTCTTGACACAATCATCAATGAGAATCAATCCTAGGTTCCAAAAAGAACGTGTGTTTACAAAAAGCATTAATAGACTCTAAACTTACGAAAATGGAACAACGTCTAGGAGAAAAAGTTGTCCAAGTCACTTAAGAGCAATTTTTTACTTAAAATTGGCTCTACAAAATTAGTAGTCCACGAAATAGAGTCGAATAGTGCTCCGACGACAGACAAATCAACAAAATCCTACTACTAGAAGCAATACACTGTCTATTCAACAGCTCAATCAAATTATCCAACAAGTGATGATTTCTATTCGACAGTACCGATATATGCAAGAATGATTTTTTCTACTTATGACGACACTAATGACCTATTAATTTGGACACATCGCTATGAATTATTTTTTGAAAATCAACATACAACGAAAGCAAAAAAAGTTGAAGTGGCTGGATTTCACATGTTGGAAGAGGCATAATTATGGATATTATCAGCTTAAATGAGCAAATGACTCAATGAGTTGAGAAGAATTTTAGAAACATTTTTTTCAATGATTTGAACCTCCTAAAAGTAACAACATGATAGGCGAATTGATCACACTTCGACAGGTTGATATATTTAAACTTTATCAACTCAGCTTTAAGAAAAGCTTGCTAGGGATGATGAGCCTATTCTAGAACACTTACATATGAAAAAATTTATGGTGAGTTGGATGAATTAATCAGAATGGATGTGCAGTTGCTCAATCCACATAACTTATCGACGATCACGAGTGTATCCAATGCCATAAGACAAAAGCAACAGCAATAAAAAGTAATATTTATGAGAGGACATATGTCACGACCCAGGGGTACCCCCTAGATGTAACATGACATACTCGACCCCGAAAGGGTCTCATACAAGTCTTTAGCATATCATAAACATAAGTAATAGAAATGACACGAAATTATTAAAACTTTTTACAATCGAAGTCTATTCATAAAATCACAATAGAAGTTTAGACATTGTCTCATTAACCATCTAATATAATCAAATATCAATAAGGGTCACAACCCTTTACAACATAGTCTCAAAAGAGAAAGTAAGATGGAAACTAGAAATGAAACAACTCTTGTCCTCGAACCATGAGGACTCACCGAAAGCGTGGAGAATAGTCAATTCAAGCTTTTACTCAAGAAGGAAACACACCTCAACAACCAGGCCCTACACTTATAGAAAAATGTAGAAAATATGGGTTAGCACAAAAATGTACTAAGTATGGAAGCCATGCATTAAAAATCCTTAAAACATGCTAAAATAGACAATTTAGTTGAAACCATGCTCTTTATCAAATTTAAGAGTCATCATGCATATTTAGTGTAAATACATAAGTCAAACCATTTCATAAGCAACCCTAAGCTATACTTGTGCAATGTATAGACAAGATCCCATAATCCTATCTAATATTAAGTATCACTTTTAGGCCACCATAATCATACATACCATCACTTGTCCCCATTCATAGTCAATACTCATAAACAAGGAAACCTTCGTGTTCATTAACTTGTAACAAGGAAAGCCACTCATATCAACAATCCATATCATATATGCATAAATTCATATATCTTTATAGCATAAGAAAACCACACCATAACCCCTTTCCAAAGCCTACTTGTGCAATGCATAAGTGAAGTCTCATACCCCCACTCACACTAAGTAGAACTCCTTGAGAAGTCATAAGTATAGTTCATGTTCATGTTCTTGTCAATCAATATTCTTGTCATGTAGGGAAATAGCCTTAACCGACATAGACCATGTGAGCTACATGGAATCCGGTGTCATGTCCCATACCAAAAAGAGATGTCATACTTGCCTAAGGTAGAACTACATGTATTAGCTTTTAGGTGGATCCACTAGCTAAAGACCTATGTGGGCACATAGTTATGGGATAGGGAGATTGCTTCTAGAAACCCCAAACATATTGTATTAACGGGGGAGCTTCCATCTCATGATTTTACATTAGATGACCTGGCCTATTGAATTTACGGGAGGGAATCTAACTCATATTCCATATCCATTCGGTGCTAAGCATTACTTTGCAAAATTATATGTTTAGTCTTGAATTGAATTTACATGCATGAAGGAGTATATTCCCCTCTATCCAACACAACTCATAAAATAGCTCATAGATTCACTAGGTGAGAATGGACTTTCAACCTTAGAATCATCATTATCACGTGAGTAAACCTTTCACATCAGGTTCATAGTGTGTTCATGAGAATAACATTTCAATCAACACAACAACATTATCATAGTCATAGACATTTCATACATAGTCATGTGTAAGGGTATGGGGATAATGATCTTTCAACAATACCGCAAGTACACCATAGTCATAGGATCTTCACTCTCTAAGTGAATCCTAAGCTTATACACAATTCTCATAAACATGCACAAACCCTCATAATTTACCCTTCAAGGACCATGAATCACATTCAATCGAAACGTCTATAATTACTACATTAGATATGGAGAATATCATGATTCAATAAACTCAATCAATATAGACATAATCAATTGACATGCTTCTATAATCAATCAACCCACATCATAAAATCACAATTTAGTAATATATATGGGGGATTTATGGGTTCTTGGGGGGACTTCATCATAAATCAGCAATAAATCATCAATTCAATCATAATCCATCATAAATCAATCATTGAAAACATTTTGAAAGAGAACCCATGACTTAGATTGAAATCCTAGATTTTAGGGAAATTGAAAGCTTTGAAATAAAGTTTTGAAGGGACTCTATGGGTGGAAACTACTCATAGATGAAAAGCCACCATACCTTGATTAAGAATCTTTAAAAAATTTGAGGAAGAAGCCTTGAAATCACCAAACCCTAGCTCTAATTCTACTCTTCTTCTTTGAGTTTTAGAGAGAGAAATATTGTGAGGAAGATGAACTTTTAGTTTGATTTGGGTATTTGAGAAAAATGACTTAGTTTAGGGAATTTTGACTTAAAAACAACTTATATAGTACCCCTAAAAATACCCAAAACGACCCCACTTTAATTGGACTTAAAAAGGAAATGACTTAACTAACCTTCATTTGGTGACCATGCCCAGGTGTCACGAGCCACCTTCACAAGCCGTGGTGAGGACCACGATCCGTGGTCCCACTCGTGAAGTATGGGGCAGTAGCTAGGCACATGGTGCCTTTAGCTCACATGCCCAAGGCATTCCCATGAGGGGCTCCATGAGCCGTGGTCCCTCTCGTGGTCCTTGAGGCAGTAGCTATGCTACATGGGGACCCTAGCTCAAATTCCCAAGTCATCTTCACGAGGGCTCCACGAGTCGTGGTCCCTCTCATGGACCTTAAGGCAGTGGCTAGGCCACTTGGGGCCTCTTCTCCTTGGCCAAGGCAACTCCATGAGGCCTCCCACGAGCCGTGGTCAAGACCACTGGCCGTGGTGATGGTCGTGAAGTTAGGGCAGTGTGCTCCAAGATTGGGGCAACCTTGGCCTTTGGCCTTGGCTTGGCCCCTTGCCTTGACACTTGCCCCTTAGGCCTTGACTCTTGTAACTCTCACTTCAACCTTAGATGGTCTACTAATCTATGGGGAGTCATTTTATGATTTTTAACCCTTACGTTTAGGCTCTACTTTCACCTACTATTTTTCGGAGTGTTACAACATGACAATAGTCTCATACAAGTCTTGCCAACACAACAAACTCGGCAAAATGTGCTACTAATTTAGTCGGCTCATTTACCTATACTAATATCTATATCAGCAACCAAATTTCTTTTATTAAGCAATTAACTAGAGAAGAGCTAAGGGATCGTACTATAATTGTGACAAACAATATTCAGCCACTCACCAGTGTATATGATTTTTCTAAACAAAATTAAATGATTTAGTTGATAATGCTATTCAAGAAGTTTCGGATGATATCGTGAAATTCGAGTTTGAAGACAATATCTTTCAGCGTGAGGAGGTAATGTTATGAATGCGTTGAAGTCAATCAAATTAAGCAAATAAGTATATTTTTAGTAGTTTTTTTTTTTATTATTCTAGAAAAGAATTTATGTTTCTTAAATTCATAAAGATTATGTTTATATATAGATAAGTCTGAAATAGAATTTTAGGTTTTCAATTTTCATATGGATTAGACTTCCTATTGTTATAATAAACTCTTATTTAAAGGAGTTTCTGAAGAATAAATCATTATGTTTTTTTTAAAAAAAATTAAGAGATCATAGTCCTCTCTTCCATTGAATTTTAAGGTTTCAATCTCCCTTCAGCGACCTGAAGCTATATACAAAATAAGTCGATCTTCGAATTCAAACAAAGGCAATGAAAAGTCGAAGTCAATTGATTTAGATTTTTTTGTTCATCGTCTTGTGACTCGATCCTTCTCTAAGAATCTTAATTGTTTCATACTTTTATTTTTGATTGTCTCAAACTCTCTGTTATTCTACAAAATGTTAATGTTTTCTTTTAAGCAATACACAACTTGTCAATTCATATACATGGTTCAGTTGTTTATCACCTTGTTTTTGAGTGATTTTTATTTTTTGTGTATGAAATCTTAACTGTTAAATTAATAATTGAACTGATAATGATCAATAATTGATAAATGAATATCTTAACAATTCTATATTGTTTCAGTACATTTACAAATCGATACGTATAACCGATAAACTTTAAAATTCAACATAACTGACTGATACACAGTCCTACCACTCACAAATTGAACAGAAGAAAATGATCTTTCAATCTTCCATGTTGAAATATAAAAAAAACTCTAATAAAAATGATATAAACCGCAACACAAAATTAGTATAGGGTGACGAAACTAATATCCCTTCTACTTCCTTCATCTCAAAATAGGTGTCACTTTAGCTTTTTCACGTCTCATTAAGAAATATAATAAATATAAGCTACTATTCATTTAGTAGCCCTTAGTTATTAGATGTTTCGAGTCTAATGACAAACTCTTTCAACGTAAGAGAGGTAAACTTGTGAATGTGTTGAAGTAAATTAAATTAAGTAAAAAATTAATTATATTTTTAGTAGATTTCTTTATTATTCTAGATTAAAATATATGTTTCATAGCTTTAAAAGGATTAAGTTTATCTATAGTTTTTAGTCTAAGAATTAGACTTTCTATTGTTATAATAAAACTCCTATTTAAATGAGTTTCTGAGGAGTAAACCATTAAGTCGTATTTTAAATATAAAATAAATGATCGGTGTTCTTTGTTTCATTGAACTCTAAGGTTTCAACCTCCCTTCAATGAGCTGAAGTTATATACAAAATAGGTCGATTTAGAAATTCAAACAAAGGTAAGGAAAAGTTGAAGTCAATTAATTAAGATTTTCATGTTAACCGTCTTGTGACTTGATTCTTCTCTAAGAATTCTAACATTTTTGTACTTTCATTTATGATTGTGTCACACCCCAAGCCTACACCCTGGGCGGGACTAACACTTGAAAACTATTGTTGGCCCCAAGCGAACCGTTGGCCTGGCTTTCTTACTCAGCAGAAGACTTAAACATAAGAAATAATCTCAAAATATAACTCATGCAATAACTTAAGAGATAATAACTTAGCCAAAATGGAAACTCAAGTCTTAACGTATACAACTAAAAACAGAAAGACTAAAGAACTATAACTACTCGTCTATGAAGCCTCTAAAACAAGGAGGGATGTCGGGACAAGACCCCCGATCATCCTAACAACTAAAGTACTAAATCAATGTAAAAGGAGCCCTTCGAAAAGTAATGAGGCTCACCAACTGACTTTGAGTGCTCAACTGAATCAACGAGGCGCTGGATGCTGATCCTGGTTACATGTGTTTGCATCATAAATTGATGCAGGCCAAATGACATCAGTACATTGAATGTATGAGTATGCGAGGGGAAAACTAAACATACATAAGCTTGAAAGGAATCTGAAAGGAACATTTACCTTGGCTTTACTCAACTCATGAATAACTCAACTCAAAAGCAAGGTAAAAACAACAATAATGGTGCAATTATACAAAGCATTTAAAATAGGAGGTAGTAACTCAATTTGTTAAAGAAATGCAATAACAATTCAGTTTATATATAAAGTAATATAATATTGTGGGAGTTTCTCTAACCGACAACTACCACTAGGAGCCTAAGTGATGATACGGCGTCTTGCACACGCTGCCAGAACTGTTCTATACTTTCCCGTCATATAGAACGCCTTAAATAAGTGGATCCACTAGTCTATGCTAAAAAAACACTAGGGAATCATCTAAAAAGTATGATAATTTTATGCCCATGATGGCTACATGGTTTATGGAGACTTGAGTTATTCTGAACTCACGTCCCCATATCGTGCTCAATACTACTCCAAAATATGCTCAAATCATATGTTTTTAAAACAAAACTCTTTCTTTGGTTTGAGATAATTACTCAAAAACTAGCCCAAAGGCTCTCTTGAAAATCGTTGTTTCCTTTCTTGCTCAAATGTGAAAACATTTTAACTCTTGGGAATACTTAGTTCCTGTATAATCTTTGAAAAAAAATAACTTTACTCTTACTCTTTACTCAACTCAAAGCTTAAGTCTTAAAACAAAATTAAAATGTTAGTGAAAGACTTTTGGAACACTCTATGAACTTCTCTTGACTTAACGCTTAACCTCTTGACTTAACTCTTAACCTCTCTTGAATTAAAGTATGGATTCAAGACTCATGATCTCATGTTAATTATGATTTCATGATGTTTAGACATACCTTAGAGTATAGAAATTGACTAGAAAACATAGATACGATGCTAAGGAACTACTACGGAAAGAAGGGGGAAAAGGTGGAAGAACTGGCGTCTCTGGCGCTCTGAGAGGCGCGGGGCGCCAGCCCTTGAATTTCAGGGAGTGACTTTGGGGGATCTGGCTGGGGCATTACCCCAGAGATCAAACTTCAGAGCCCCTTTTGGGGCGCTTTGGCTGGAGCGGCCCCCCAGGCCCCTACCCAGGTGCACTCCGACTTTTCTTCGTCGATTTTCAACTCTAAACCCCTAATTTCAACTTGGTTCTTTCCCCAAACACTTAGAATCAACTATACCATCAATATATGTAAGATTCTACTAGAAAACACACCTAAAAATCATGAATCAAACTCAAGAAACTTCAATAACAAGAACCCACAAGATTTCAAACGAATTTCATCAAGAACTCATAAGATTTGCTTTCAAAACAATACAACTTTGCTGAATTGAATCATGTTTGGTGCGTGGGTGAGCTAAACCAACGCTATGTGATCTCACACACCTCGTACGTATCACCCCTTGACAGAAGCCACGACCTTAGCTTCAAGATTTGGCGATTTCCTTGCTTCTTCTTCTCTTTTCTCCTATTCTTTTCTCTTCTCTCAAAACCCTAACTTAGATTTCAAAACGTAAACTGACCAAGTTCAGTTTAGACCCCAATTAAACTCCTAAAATTGAAATAAAATAATTGGTTAAGGAAAAGACCAAACTACCCTTCCAAAATCCGGATTGGACTTTCCTTATCCAAACAACCCAACTTCCAATGGGTATATCTACTCATACAAACTCGGAATCGCACAAACTTGACGGCGTTGGAAAGATAATTCCAATTTATTTCCTATGGCATCTGGAATCACACCTAACTCATCCTGAGCTAGGAGTTATGGTCATTTGAAGTTGACCCAAAACTCAAACTTAGCTTAACTTAACAAATTTCCAGATTTTTCTTTCTTTCCTAAAATACATCTTTCCAATACTAACTCTTTCTAGTTCTTTCAAATAGCGAGATGTTATAGATTGTCTTACATTCTTAGTTATTCTACAAAATGTTAGTGTTTGATTGTTAGCAAGGTAGAATTTGTCAACTCATGTGCATGGTTCATTTGGTTTATCATCTTGTTTCTAAGTGGTTGTTTTTTTCTTTTTGGGAAATCTTAATTGTTAAATTGATAATCGAACCTATAATGATCAATAGATGATACATTATTATTTTAATAATTTTATAATGCTTTATCATGTCTACAAATCAATAAATATAATCGATAAACTTCAAAATTCAATTGAACTGATCGATACACAGTCCTACCACTCACAAATTGAATAGGAAAATATGATCTTTTCAATCTTCCATGTGTAAAAACCATGCCTCATTAAGAAAAGAAAAAAAGATATAAGCTACCATTTACCAAGCTACCCTTATTTATTACATGTTTCGAGCTTGATGACAAGCTCTTTCAACGTGGGGGAGGTAATGTGTAACATCTCGCTATTTGAAAGAACTAGAAAGAGTTAGAATTAGAAAGAGGTATTTTAGAAAAGAATGAAAAATCTCAAAATTTGTTAAGTTAAGCTAAGTTTGAGTTTTGGGTCAACTTCAAACAACCATAACTCCTAGATCAGGATGAGTTAGGTGTGATTCTAGACACTGTAGGAAATATCTTGGAATTATCTTTCCAACGCCGCCGAGTTTGCGTGATTTCAAGTTCGTATGAGTGAGATATGCCCATTGGAAGTTGAGTTGTTTAAATAAGGAAAGTGTAATCCGGATTGTGGAAGGGTAGTTTGGTCTTTTCCATGCCCTATTATTATAATTTCATTTTTGGTAATTAAGATGGGGTCTAAACTGATAGGATTCATTTTACGCTATTGAAAAAGAGTTGGGGTTTTGAGAGAAGAGAAAAGAAGAGGAGAAAAGAGGAGAAGAAGCAAGAACCCTTCAAATTCTCGAAGCTAAGATCGTGGATTTCATCAAAGGGTGATCCCTACGAGGTATGTGAGATCACATAACATTGGGTTAGTTCACCCACGCACTAATCATGATTCAATTCAGCGAAATTGTGTAGTTTTGAAGGCAAATATTATGAGTTCTTGATGATAATTCGTTTGAAATCTTGTGGGTTCTTGTTGTTGAAGCTCCTTGAGTTTGATTCATGATTTTAGGTGTGATTTTGAGTAGAATCTTATGTATTTTTAGGATATAGTCAATTCTAAGTGTTTGGGGAAAGAACCAAGTGAATTTAGAGTTGAAAAACGAAGGAGAAAATTCGGAGTTCACCTGGGCAGGGGCATGGGGTGCCCCCCAGCCAGAGCGCCCCAACAGGGGATCTGAAGTTTGGGGTCTGGGGAGCCGCGCCAGCCAGAGCTCCCCAACCCAGTCCCTAAAATTCAAGGGCTGGCGCCCCGCGCTAGGGACGCCAATTCTTCCACCTTTTCCCCTTTTTTTCCGTACTAGTTCCTTAGCAACGTACCTATGTTTTCTAGTTGATTTCCATACTCTAAGGTACGACTAAACATCATGGAATCATCATTAACATGAGATCATGAGCCTTGAATCCATACTTCAATTCAAGGAAAGTTAAGAGTCAAGTCAAGAGGTTAAGAGTTAAGTCAAGAGAAGTTCATAGAGTTTTCCAAAAGTCTTTTACAAACGTTTTAATTTTGTTAAGACTTAAACTTTGAGTTGAGTAAAGAGTAAGAGTAAAGTTCATTTCTTCAAAGATTATACGGGAACTAAGTATTCCCAAGAGTTAAAATGTGCTCACATTTGAGCAAGAAAGGAAACAACGATTTTCAAGAGAGCCTTTGGGCTAGTTTTTGAGTAATTATATCAAACCAAAGAAAGAGTTTTGTTTTTAAAACATATGAGCTGAGTATATTTTGGGAGTAATATTGAGCACCGACACGGGGACGCGAGTTTATAATAACTCAAGTCTCCATAAACCATGTAGCAATCATGGGTAGAAATGATCATACTTTTTAGATGATTCCTTAGTGCTTTTTAGCATAGACTAATGGATCCACTTAGTTAAGGCGTTCTGTATGACGGCAAAGTATAGGACAGTTCTGGCAGCGCGGGCAAGACGTTGTATCATCACTTAGGTTCATAGTAGTGGTTGTCGGTTAGAGAAACTCCCACATTATTATATTACTTTATATGTAAACTGAATTGTTATTGCATTTCTTTAACAAATTGAGTTGCTACCTCCTGTTTTAAATGTTTTGTATAACTGCACCATTATTGTTGTTTTACCTTGCTTTTGAGTTGAGTAAAGCCAAGGTAAGTGTTCCTTTCAGATTCCTTTCAAGCTTATGTATGTTTAGTTTTCCCCTCGCATACTCGTACATTCAATGTACTGATGCCATTTGGCTTGCATATTTTTATGATGCAGACACAGGTAATCAGGATCAACATCTAGCGCCTCGTTAATCCAGTTGAACACTCAAAGTCAGTTGGTGAGACTCTTTGCTTTCCAGAGGGCTCTTTTTACATTGCTTTAGTACTTTAGTTGTTAAGATGATCGGGGGTCTTGTCTCGACATCCCTCCTTGTTTTAGAGGCTTCATAGATGAGTAGTTATAGTTCTTTAGTCTTTCCGTTTTCAATTGTATACATTAAGACTTGTGTTGCCATCTTGGCTAGTTTGAATGTTTCTTTTAAGACATTCTAAGTTATTTCATTAGTTCCTTTTTGAGATTATTTCTTGTGTTTAAGTCTTCCGCTGAGTAAGTAAGCCAGGCCAAGGGTTCGCTTGGGGCCAGCAATAGTTCTCGAGTGCCAGTCCCACCCAGGGTGTAGGCTCGGGCATGACATAATGTTGTGGATGCGTTAAAGTCAATTAAGTTAGTGATTAAATATATATTTTTAGTAGCTTTATTTACCATTCTAAAAAAAAATTTATGTTTCATAGCTTCATAGATTAGGTTTAGCTATAATTATTAGTTTGAAATATGATTTAGATTTCCTACTTTCATAAGGATTAGACTTTCTATTGTTATAATAGAACTGTTTTTTAAAGGAGCTTGAGGAATAAATTTTTAAGTCGCATTTTAACAAAAAATAAGAGATTGAAGTTTGCTCTTTCATTGAACTTTGAAATTTTAACCTCCCTTCAATAAGTCGAAAGTTAGGTCAATCTAAAAATTTGAAAAAAGAAATGGAAAAGTCAAAGTCAATTGATTTAGATTTTCCCATTCATCTTCCTATGACTCGTTCTTTATCTAAGAATCCTAACAGTTTCATACTTACATTTCTAACTGTCTCAAACTCTCGATTATTCTATAAAAATGTTAGTAATTACTTTAGAACAAAATGCAATTTGTCAACTCGTGTGCATAGTGCATTTGATATGTCACTTTGTTCCTAAGTACTTTTTTTGTGTGAAATCTTAACAGTTAAATAAATAATCAAACCGATAATGCTCAACAACCGATATAACGATATCTTATTGATTTTATAAATTTTAACATGTCTACAAATCAATAAATATAAACTATAAACTTCAAAATCCAACCAAACCAATCAATACGCAGTCCTATCACTCATAAATTGAATAAAAGAAGATGATCTTTTCAATCTTCCATGTGTAAAAACAAAAATGTCTTGTAAAAATAACATTTACCCAAAACAAAATTTGTAAAGGTTGACGAAACTAAATATCCCTCCTATTTTCTTCTTCTTATAATAAATGTCATTTTAATTTTTTCCACATCTTATTAAAAAAAATTAAAAATTTAACCTATCATTCTCCTATTTATTAAATATATCTTGAAAGATGAACATGTTATGTATCCACTGATCATTGTTTTGACTATATAGTAAATTCATTTTACCTTCAAAATAACTCCCCTATCTCGATATTTAGCTTTGTTTCTAAGTAATTTTTTTGTGTGAAATCCTCAAATCAATAATGCTAAATAACCGATATAGCGAAATCTTAATGATTCTATAACATTTTGCATGTCTACAAACCAATAAATATAAACGATAAACTTCAAAATTCAACCAAACCGCTCAATGCGCAGTCCTACCACTCACAAATCGAACAAAAGAAGATGATCTTGTCGATTTTCTATGCGTAAAAAACAAAAATGTCTTATAAAATTAACATAAACCCAAAAACAAAATTTGTAAAAGTTGACGAAAACTAAATATCCCTCCTGTTTTATTCGTCCCATAATAAATATCATTTTAATTTTTTCCACGACTTATTAAAAAAATAAAATTGACCAATCATTTTAAACTAATCATGTTTATTTGATGTTTCTTGAAAAATGAACACGTTACGTTACGAATCCACTGTTCATATTTTGATTGTAGTAGTAAATTCATTTTACCTTCAAAACAACTCCCCTATCTTGATACTTTGCTTTGTTTTCAAGTAATATTTTTTTATATGAAATCTTAATTGTTAAATTGATAAACAAATCGATAATGCTCAATAACCGATACAACGAAATGTTAAATGTTAATGATTTTATAATGTTTGGCATGTCTACAAACCAATAAATATAAACGATAAACTTTAAAATCCGAATCGATCAACACATAATCCTACCACTTATAAATTGAACAAAAGATGATGATCTTTTCAATTTTCTATGCGTAAAAAACAAAATGTCTTATAAAAATAACATAAACCCAAAAACGAAATTTGTAAAAGTTGACGAAAACAAAATATCCCTCTTGTTTTCTTCGTCCCATAATAAATATCATTTTAGTTTTTTCCACGACTTATTAAAAAATAAAAATAAAATTGACCAATCATTTATTAAACTATTCCTGTTTATTAGATGTTTCTTGAAAAATGAACACGTTACGTTACTAATTCACTGTTCATATTTTGACTGTAGTAGTAAATTCATTTTACCTTCGAAACAACTCCCCAATCTTGATACTTAACTTTGTTTCTAAGTAATTTTTTATATGTGAAATCTTAATTGTTAAACTGATAGTCAAATCGATAATGCTTAATAACCCATATGGCAAAATCTTAATGATTCTATAACATTTTGTATGTCTATAAACCAATAAATATAAACGATAAACTTCAAAATCCAACCAAATCAATCCATACATAGTCCTACCACTCACAAATTGAACAAAAAAGATGATATTTTCAATTTTCTGTGTAAAAACAAAAATGTCTTATAATAAAAATAACATAAACCCAAAAATAAAATTTATAATAGTTGACCAAAACTAAATATCCCTTATGTTTACTTCGTCTCATAATAAATGTCATTTTAATTTTTTTTAGGACTTATTATAAATTTAACCAATCATTTATTAAACTATTCCTATTTATTAAATATTTCTTGAAAAATGAACACGTTACTTTACGAATTCACTGTTCATGTTTTGACTGTAGACTGTAGTAGTAAATTCATTTTACCTTCAAAACAACTCAGGTATCTTGATACTTAGCTTCCTCACTCCCATTTTTATCCTTCACCATTCTTACGCGATCTCTTCTAAGCTTTATCGAAATCATCTTCCTCAGCAACTTACTATCTCCCTCTGTTGTCTCTCAGTTGAAATCTCAGTGTGGGACAGCGAGAGGAGAAAGGCTAATGCTTCTAGGGTTTGATTTGAGCTAATTATGAGTTGATTCATAGTCCAAATCCGAAGAAACGAGCTCGTTTATGCTTGCGATGCAACAAGTAATCAGTTGAAAGGTGAGTTTTGGTAATTTTGCTTTAGTTTTAGTTCATTTTCTGTTTTTTAGTAGTTTAATATGTGGTGTGATTACCTGGTGTATTTGTAGTGTTCTAGATCTGCGCGGAAATGGCTGTGTTTTTAGGATTCATATCGAAAATTGAAGTCTAAATTAGAGATCAGTAGGATCACTTCACTTTCTTTCTTTTTTTGCATGTAATGAAGTGAAAATATTTACTAATATTTTGGAGTTAGAGTGATGTCCTTGAGAATAAAGGTTCCTTATTCCAGTATGGATTGCACTAGGTGAATTCTCCAATCAGTCTAAGCTAGTGTTGGCAGAGGTACCCAGCATATATATGCTAG
Organism: Solanum acaule; assembly: GCA_036250505.1. Classification (NCBI taxonomy): domain Eukaryota; kingdom Viridiplantae; phylum Streptophyta; class Magnoliopsida; order Solanales; family Solanaceae; genus Solanum; species Solanum acaule. The sequence goes on from JAJOOR010002853.1 coordinate 34,831, forward strand.
TGGCTGGTAATAGATAATTGAAAGGACTAGTGGAGGTGTGCTCAAGCAGGTAGGACGGTGTTGTTATTAAAAGAAGTTACTACCTTTGGTGGCATTTCTGAAGACGAAAGAAAAAGAAACGAAAAAAAAAAAAACATGAAAGAGTACTTTACCAGTTATATTAAGAAGACTTGGTTTTCCCTGCTCAAAGTTTTGGCATTTCTCAGTGTTGAAATACAGATATTGAAAATTTTATCTTGGAAATACTTGAATGGATTTTTTTAGGGGTAAAATCTTATGCCTAATAATTTCATCAAAGCGTGTTTAAGTTGTAAGAGGGGGAGGGGTTGCTACCATCATCATTGGGCAGGGAAGGTCAACTCAAGTTTATCTCATGAACTTTTTGTTGTGGGTGAGTTGGAAGTTCTTAAATCGACCACCGTAAGCGCTAAGAGTATGACTTAGTGGTTAATGAAGTAACTAATTATTTTATGTTCATATTTCTTAGAATTTATCAAGTAGTATGTGCTGCACCCATGCTCTAGAAAGGCTGAATGGTGCACGTGGTTGAATGTTGAAGTTATTTACCTAAAGAACAAGGATCAATTGCGACGGAAGGTAGAGAAAGTGTAAAAATGGAGTAGAAGCAGGTAGAGAGGTCTCATTTT
>JAJOOR010002854.1:0-40009 GCA_036250505.1 Solanum acaule
GCTGCAAGCTTGATTAATCCTTCCAAATGATTTTGGAGAAGGAAGATGAAGAAAGTGTTGGGTATTTTAGAAATGGGTTTGGATTATAATGGGTATGAAAGTGAATGAAGTTGGATTTAATTAATTAAATTTGGACCAATAGAAATAATGCCACATATTTAATTTAAAAAATTATTTATGCCACATCAGTTTCTGTTAAAAGGAAGGGTAATTTTAACTTAAATTTAACCTTAAGGGCATTTTTGATCCAAATAGATGGATGGAAGGGCATTTTTGATCCAATAGGTGGAAGAAGGGTATTTTTGAGCCATTTTCAATACGTTAAGGGCATTTTTGACCCTTTTCCCTAGAATCTAAGATTATCAAAATCATGAACAATCCTAACTGAAAATTTACACCACAAAGTCAATTGCAACGTTACACACTCAATAACAAAAGGTGAAAGGTGAAAGGTGAAACATACTATATATACACGTGAAATAGTGAATTGTTTCATTAGAACATTAGCAATTGTGCAAACAAAAAACAAAACAATTAATGACGAAACAATTATTGGTTATACTGTTTCTATCTCATTGAAGGGGATTCATCTGAAAATTTTGTGGTTGAGAAAAATAATTATACTTAATTTGGTATTAACTCATTAGATGTATAGTTTAACTTAGTAGATGAATTGTTGGTAGCATTTCTAAATGGAAAATCATGTATTGGATATGTTTGTTAGTAGAAAAACTTATTATTTTCTTTTATTCTAGAATAAGTGTTCCATTACGAATTCAAGATAAGAATTTAATATGTTTCTCCAACTATATCCTTATACTCCATGTTCTTAATAGTGTTTAATTTTCGAAAGATATTTATTAAATATGAATGAATAACTTACTAAACTGTACATAGTATTTATTGATTTTTTAATTGACGTGATTTTTACTAAGATAACACTTATTTTGAGATGGATGGTGAGTGTACTTATTTTGTTAATTTTCATCACAATTTAACTTATACACATTACCAATGTTTTTGTTTTTTTTTTTAATTTTATATTAACAATATAATTTAAACTTGTTATTACATATAGGATAATGTAACCTATTTTGATGGTTAAACGTATGCTACGAGTTTGAATCATACCGTATATTATGTTGACACCCAATTTTGATCCGAATTAATTTTCATGATTCTTAAATTCCAAAAAATTTAAAATAATTAGCTTTTATAAAGTTCAAACTATTTTCCAAAATACTCTTTAGTGACTTTTATAATTTTTCTAAATAATATGTTATATATATAATATTTTATAAATATTTGAAAAATCATCTCAATTTTTTTTACATTTTAAGTTAAATATTATATTAATTTAGTTTGGTTTAACTTATAGTTATAATTCCGAGTTAATTAGTTTGTAGTTAAGTTAATTATTTTATTTCATTAAAATTAAAAAGTATTTCATCTAATTAATATTAATTCATATCATTTTAATTTTGGCCGAATTAATCAATTAAATTTAATTTGGTTAACTTTTAACTTAAATTGGCTAAAATTACAATTCACTTGACTATTTCTTATTACAATATATATATTTTTTAATTGGTGGAGCTAAAAGCTCCTTTATTTCAATAAAACCAACTATTTACAAACATAGACCTTAAACAATAGGCCCAAAGGAAAGCTGAAAACAAACAAACAAAAACAGTAACAGCCCAATTTCAATTTTAATCATCATTTCACCCAATTTTGGGTTATCCAAGGCCCAATTTCCCTTTTCATTTACAGCCCACGAGTCACCCGGCCCAATTCATAATTTCAAAAAAAATTCAACCAGCCCATTTTCAATTTCCAGTATTACCCACCAGCAGCTGTCAACGTTTCCATATTAAATTCCGCCACATCTCTTTTTCAGCTTTCCTTGAAAATTAACAGCAGCTTTAGTTTTCTTGATTCAGCTCTCTTCGAATTTAAACTCGTATATCATTATAATTTGAATAGTCTTCTTTTGATCATTGAACAATCGTATCAAAAAGTTTGAATTCACATATTATTCATCGTTCTGTCTTGTTCTTTTTCACAAATTATTGGTAATAATAATAATATAGTTAAGAATATATGCTATATTAATCTTCAAAAGAAATATTTAATAAATATGTACATAAATAATTTAGATTTAATGAAGGGGATAAATCACTCAACATGCCTGGTGTCTGTTTATGGGTGGGTCTCACTGAACGGTTGAATTTTATATTTTTATTTTTCACGGGGTATTCGATATCACTTTCAACATAAATAAACAAAATGAAATAACATTGTAGATATCAAAATGATGTGATACTCTATGAGACAAGTTCAATTTCAGCTTAGGGTTCTTGAATGCTACTCTATCTTAAGTCCTAACTCATTAGTCATTCCTATATAGAGGGTAATATAACATCTCAAATATTCTACAAATTCTTGAAATATTCATAAAGAGACCAAGATATGATCACCGGACTTTTTTTGACAATAAAAAGGTCCAAATCATCTACATTCAAGATATACGCTATTAATAATCCTCGTATTACGAAGAAAATTTCAGCCATAGTCGTGATCAAGAAAACTCCAGCCTATTCCCTAACAACTACGGAATGCGAACATCATAATTAATTTAGTTTGATACTTTGATTTAGATTTTATTTTATTTCACTTATTTGCATCGGAAAAAAATATTTAAAAATATGAAATTTGAAAAAAAATGGAATTGAACTGATATTTAATGCACATTTTTTTATAATAAAAAATTGAAGAATTGAATTGAAGTTTGATAAAATTGTAACAATTAATCCAACGCTCACCCTAATTACTTTATGTCAGTATTCAAATAATAAATAATTTCAACTTAATCTTAAGCATTATGTACCATCAAAGTTTTGACTAGAAATGTAGTGAATCAAATTAGAGAGTATCCGCTTCTCTCTCCATTAATAAATTAAATAACTAATTGTTCTCTATTTTATGCTAATTAATTCAACTAAAGGTTATTTTTACAGTTCTCTATTCGAGAGTTAATTTGTCTTTGTAATATCGTCGTTTGTCCTATTTTATGTGATGCATTTTACATAATCACAAAAATTAAGAACAGAAAACTACAAAATTGAAACTTAATTTAAAACAATCATAACTATTTATGTAATTATAAACCATCTCATTAAGAAAATAAAAAAAATGTGCTACCAACCATTGATCTATATACTAAGATAAGCTATATATCTAATGAGTTTACAATACATTAAACATGATTATTTTGCTAAATTGCTAGTGTATATAATTAAATTATACTTATTATGTTGACGGTCTAAAAAGATGTTAAATTGCTAGTGTATATAATTAAACACAAAAAATAATATCTTAGTTTTTGTTATTATGAATAGTATCAGTTAATGGCGCACAATTCAAGATTATGTATAAAATCAACACTCTTCTATCATTTCTCATTTAAATAACAGATTTTTATTTATGATAAGATTCAAACTCATGGCATACGTTTAACCATCAAAATTAAATAGGTTACATTATCCTATATATATATATATATATATGTAATAACAAGTTTAAATTATATTGATAGTATAAAAAAAATTAAAAAAATATTGGTAATGTGTATAAGTTAATTTGTGAGTGAAAATTGACAAAATAAGTACGCTTACCATCCATCTCAAAATAAGTGCTATCTTAGTAAAAAATTACGTCAATAAAAAAATCAATAAATACAATGTGCAGTTTAGTAAGCTATTCTTTCATATTTAATAAATATCCCTTGAAAATTAAATACTATTAAGAACATGGAGTGTAAAAGGATATAATTGGAGAAACATATTAATTTTTATCTCGAATTCGTAATGAAACACTTATTCTAGAATAAATGAAAATAATAAGTTTTTCTACTAACAAACATATCCTATTTCTCCATATAGAAATGCTACCAACAATTGATCTACTAAGTTAAGCTATATATCTAATGAGTTAATAACAAATTAAGTATGATTATTTTACTTAACCACATAATTTTAAGATGAATCCCCTCCAATGGGATTGAAACACCATGACTACATGAGATCGAGGAAGAAAGATAGAACCACGACAGAAAGACCGATTACGAGAATTATAAACTCGTAACTATGAATATCATCAGGATCACTTTCGTAATCATCATCATTCACCATCTCATCTTTATACTTAAAAATATAAGAATACGTAACAATATTACTATTAATATTATTAGGTTTTAGAGTAGCAACTTTTGATGGTGAAGAGAGTAGTAGTTTTCTAGAGAGGGTGGTGGAAGGAAAAGTTACTAGTAATATTATTACTAGTATTCTAACAAGACGAGGGAAATTGTTGTTTTGCCATTAATTATTTTGTTTTTGTTTGCACAATTGTTAATGTATTAATGAAACAATTTACTATTTCACATGTATATATATAATAATAGCTAGAGGCTTTACGAGGAATTTTTTTTTACATTTTATTGTAACTTTTATATTTTCCATGTTTTCTATAACGAAAAACATATATATATGGAAATTTTTATATGTTTGCACGTTTTCTATAACCAAAAACCAAATATGGAAACTTTAGTTTTACCCGAAAAAAATAAAAAAATAGGATTATTATGATGGGCTGATGGCAATGAATTAACAAAAAAAAAATTACGCATGAAATAGGATTTCTTTTTTTAATCATATTATTATAAAACTCCTTAATTAGTAATACTTCTAATATTTTTTATTATTTATTTCCTCTTACCACTATTTTAGAATTCCTAGAGTAGTTCTTTTGTTTTGCCAAAAAATATGAAAAATCCAACGTTTTTAATTGATTTACGGCAGTTTTTGGTTTCCTTTTTGTAGACTTATTAATTGTATTTTCCCAATTTTGTCCCTAGTAAATAACTGAAAAACATACTTTTTTATAATTTTACAAAAAATATAAGAAGATTAAGGCGTAAATAAAAGAAAACGTAGAATAAAGTGTAATGGGAAAAAGGTCTAAAATATATCCGAATTTTGATCGATATTGCTATAACAATACTGAACTTTGGAAAGGACCTTTTACCCCTGAACTATTTAATATTGTATTTTAAAGGCATATATGTACCCACGTGGACATCATAAATATTGCATCATTATAAATAGTAACGTGTCCACGTGTGCACATATATACCTTTAAAATACACTATTAAATAGTGCAGGGGTAAAAGGTCCTCCATAAAGTTTGATATCGTAACAACAATTTTGACCAAAGTTAAAGTATTTTTCAAACCAATTTCCGAAGTGTAATTATAAATGTGCATATATTAAAAGTGCAAATTGCAAATTAATAAATTAAGGACCATGGGTGTCACCATCATTGACAACATTGAAAACTCCTTTTCATGCTAGTTCACATAAGGGGTCAAACAATATAAAATATTCATTTACATAAGGGAGTTAATATTAGAAATAATAAACACATATTCATATTAATAATACTCTCTCTATCCTAATAATAACTAATACCCGTAAAATTAATATATGTATTATTAATATCTACATAATTTTATCTAGTTATCAAATATCTATCAAAATGTATTGGATTTAAACATAAGAGGTTGACATGAAGAAGAAGAAAGAATTTCTTATCTTCCTTGAATGCGTGGAATAATTAAAATTTAATTTTTTATAAAAAATATTCTAAAAAATATAATTTCACTGATAAAGTAAAATTTTCAACAAATTTAAACTCGTATATCATTATAATTTGAATCATCTTATTTGATCATTGAACAATCTTATCAAAAAGTTTGAATTCACATATTATTCATCATTGTGTCTTTCTTCTTTTTCACAAATTATTGGTAACAATAAATAGTTAAGAATAGTCCAAAAAGACAAACTTTTTGGTGCTCAAGATTTCAAAATTTCAAAAAGATTAAAAAAAGGACAAATTTCAACGTACACAAAAGGGGAAACCAACGCCACAAGTCTGTCTTACCAAACCAAAATTCATGGTCCACAGACCACAAGCTTTCCTTCCAACGGCTTTTTTTCGGAATTTCATAATTCTCTCTTGAGTTTTTTAGTTGGATGTTGGAATAGAATGTGAAAATAACAATTTCAAAACTATAGGCCTCGCTTTCGTAAATTACAATACCATCTTTAATATAGTTTTGTAAAATAGAATTTGAAAAAATAAAGTTTACACAAATTTATCTCTATCTTAGAATTGAAAAGTTATTTTTGACAACCTCACATAAACTCTAACCATATTACCCAAAAATTTAAATATAATACTCCATCCGTATCAATTAAAATAGAATACTCTTTATTTTATAATTGATTAAAAAAATGATACTCTTCTTTATATTTAATATAGTGCTAAATATTTAACTAAATATTTTTCAGTTTATCCTTAATAAGTAAGCTTTATAGTCACAGTTATTATAATTTATTTTAGATTATAAATTTTTAAAAAATCATTTTAAATTTCGTATTTAATCAAATACTATCACATTTTCAAGACTTACGTGTGAATTATATTAGACTTATTGTTATTATTGATCAAATATCATTACATAAATTAAGACATAAAAGTTAATATTTAGCCATTACTGTCATTACTCTCTCTCGATACTCCTCTGTTCATTTAATTTACCATTAAAAAAAATATTTTTTTTCTTTAATTTATCTATTTTAGCAAATTAAAAGAGATTTATTACTTTTATTTCAACAGTATCTTTATTATTAAATTTACATAAATATTTAATAGTCAAACTTAGATTTTCAAAATATAATTAATAAACTTAATTAAGTAAAATGAAACCCCTAACAAATAATATTAACTTAAGAGGAGTATCAATTAATACGAGCCAAGCAAAACGACACAAAAAAAAACTAAGATTAATCCACTTCTCAAATTCGAATCTCAAAATAAACAAGTAACCTTTTTTATATTTTAATAAACAATTCATAGCCATAGAAATGTCACAATTTATTTAAGAACAGACGTTTAACTGAAACAAAGGAAGTTATATTAATTATTATTACTCTCAAATTTTAATTTATTTGTTCTACTTTTCTTTAATATATTTTTAAAAAATATTTTTTTTCCTTTTCGACAATTATTTAATTTTAACTTTTCATATAACATATTTAAGACAACAAACTTAAGAAAAACATATCTCTACATTTAATTATTTTAATAAAGATCACAAGTTTTAATTTTTTTAAAACCTGAAGAGTTTTCAATTTATCTTAATCGGAATAATTAATAAAACCGTAACGCATTTTTTCAGTGAAAACGACAGCGTTTTATCAGATTCTTATAGCAAAACGGTGTCGTTTTTTCATTCTTATTACATTTCTGAACCCCACTTCACAACGGCCAAAGCCAGCCTCAATCACAGTGCAAAATGAGATGTTCACACTTCAAGAAATCAAAACTTTTTTCAGACCAAATGTTAAATGTTTTCTACATTTGGATATAAAAAGTGTAAAAATTTGTGAAAAAATTTGAGTTCATTTGAGTTGATGAACTATTAGGGTTCTTGGGTTTTGTTTTTCTTGGTTTTTGATCTGTTTGTTTTTCAGTTTTGTTGAAAAGAATTGTCCTTTATGCTGTAAAGAAAGAACCCCAGAAAGAAAGTTTTGATTTTTATTTGTTTTGTTTTCATTTGGGGTTGAAATGAAACGAGCTAAGTTCGACTCTGTAATGTCAGTGAGTCGACTCAGATCGATTCAAGTTTTGATGGGTTTGTTGTTTGTGTATTTTTTCTTGGTTACTTTGGAAATACCTTTGATTACTAAACTTGGGTTTGGTTTAGAATCGTATGAACTTATTTCTACACCGTTTGATAATAATTCCAAGTTTAGCAGGCTTAATAGTGTTGGTGAGTTGAGTGGTTCGAGTCAAGATTCAGTTTTTCCTTCAAGGGTTATGTCAAGGAAAGCTAAAATGGGGTTTTCATTACCTCATAGGAAGATGGTAGAGTTTAAGAGAATTTCAGGTTTGGTTTTTGATGAGAAGGTGTTTGACAGTTTTGATAAAGAAGAGTTTTCTGAGCTGCATAAGGTTGTTAGGGATGCTTTTGTAGCTGGGAAGAAACTGTTTCAGGATATCGAATCGGGGAAAGTTCAGGGGGAGGTTGTGAGTGGGACTCAGAATCGGACTGAGTCGTGTCCTGACTCGGTGTCTTTGTGGGGTAGTGAGTTTGTGGCTGGTGGGAAGATTATGGTGATACCTTGTGGAATGACTTTAGGGTCTCATATAACAGTAGTGGGGACGCCTCGGTGGGCCCATGAAGAGAAGGATCCTAAGATTACATTGGTGAGGGATGATGATGAGACTGTGATGGTTTCCCAGTTTATGATGGAATTGCAAGGATTGAAGACAGTTGATGGAGAGGACCCTCCAAGAATACTGCATTTCAATCCAAGGTTGAAAGGAGATTGGAGTGGAAGGCCAGTGATCGAGCAGAATACGTGTTATAGGATGCAGTGGGGGTCTGCGATGAGGTGTGACGGTTGGAAATCCAAGCCTAGTGAGGACACTGGTGAGGAATTTATGTTGTTAATGCAATGCTTTTCCTTTTTGTCTTCGTTAATTGTTTGGTCGTAATCGTTGTTGCACCTGTATTATGTATTGGCACGGGTAAGTTTCATATTAAGAGAAACTCTAGTTTTTTGTGAAATGCTAATTAGCCTTAAAGAGAAATTAATTTACTAGTTTTGGAATGAAATGAGTTATAGTGAACCACGAATTTTCCTTAAAAAAGAAATTATTAAACCAATATTGTAATGAAACGAGTCTTATTAGAATATAATGGTGTTGATATAGCTGACCCCACGTAGTTTGAGATTAAGTTGTAGTCAATCCGTATGCTGAGTGGTTGTTATTTACATGGCTGCTTCATGCTTGCACTTCTTCTTTAGGAAATGTTGGAATTATTAAGATTCTCATGTAGTTGTGTTGCTATTTTTGGTTGTTAAATGTCCAATTTTACAACTATATATATGGAAGGGAAGACTTTGAACTTCTCTGTGGCTGTGGCTGTCTGAGTTGAATTCTTACTAACCAGAAATTTTGCTAGATATTGTTATAGATGATTGAATCAGCTGTGTCTGATCAGTATAAAACTTGATCAAGCTGAATTCGGAGCTTTTTAAAAATAATAATTGTGGTGTCTGTTCCAGCTTGCACACACCTCGACTAATTGAACGTTAATGATTGATTTCTCATGTATAGTATACTGTGTTGTTGCATGGTAATAGTTAAGATTCTCACTTAGTATTGTCCGTGTTTGTGATTTGCTGTGGAATGAATGAAGTGGACGGACAGGTGAAATGTGAGAAGTGGATACGTGATGATGATGATCACTCTGAAGAATCAAAGGCCACATGGTGGTTGAAGAGACTGATTGGTGGGAGGACAAAGAAGGTTTCAATTGACTGGCCATACCCATTTGTAGAGAAGAAGTTGTTTGTGCTTACTGTCAGTGCTGGCTTAGAAGGTTATCACATCAATGTAGATGGGAGACATATTACTTCCTTTCCTTATCGCACTGTGAGTATTGTCTAAAATTACTTTATCTTAATGCCTTTTTGTGATGCATATCGGTTTAAACATTTTCTTATGGTTGATAGAGTTTTACTCTTGAGGATGCGACGGGTCTGTTTGTTAATGGGGATATTGACGTGCATTCTGTATTTGCTGCTTCATTACCTTCAACACATCCAAGCTTTGCTCCACAGAGGCATTTAGAAATGTTACCCAAGTGGCAAGCTCCGCCACTTCCAGATGAACCTGTAGAGCTTTTTATTGGCATCCTTTCTGCAGGGAATCATTTTTCTGAGAGAATGGCTGTGAGAAAATCTTGGATGCAGCATCCATCACTTAAGTCTTCAAATGTTGTTGCCCGTTTTTTTGTGGCAATGGTAAGACTTGGCTTAGACTCAAGTGTCCATTGATGAAAGCAATATCTCATATTTGGAGCCTTGCATGTGCTTATAGTTGAATTGAAATGCTGCAGCATGGAAGAAAAGAGATAAATGTGGAGCTCATGAAAGAAGCAGATTTTTTTGGCGATATAGTTGTAGTCCCATACATGGACAATTACGATCTTGTTGTATTGAAGACAGTAGCAATCTGTGAATATGGGGTAAGTGCAAGGATAAAATTGGATTATACTCATTATCACATCAGATTTTCTCATCCTTTTAACATTTATGTACTCGTGGTATATTCCAGGTCCGTACAGTCGCGGCAAAGTATGTAATGAAGTGTGATGATGACACATTTGTAAGGATTGATGCTGTGATGAAGGAAGTTAAGAAAGTCCCTAGAGGTAGAAGCCTGTATGTTGGTAACATCAATTACTACCATAAGCCCCTTCGACATGGTAAATGGGCAGTCACCTATGAGGTAGACTCTCTCACTTTGTCAGAGTATTACACTTCAAATTTCTGTAGTCTACTGACTTCCAGGAGGGGGTTGAGGCATTGTAATTGATGGTCTATATTTGCAGTTTCTTCTGTTTTCACGTGGTAAATCATAACCCTTATATATCCTTGAGAGTGCATGCCGAAGGACTACCATTGAAACTAGCCCTTGTCTTGCATGCTAACAGTAGATGGTAGAAGTTACCAAAGCAGCCCACTAAGTGAGCAGCAACAAACCAAAAGGCACCAATCTCCAACATAGTAATGAAGCAAATCTCAATTTGTAGAAAAGTCTCTTATTTTTTACTGGAATGGCAGTGAAGAGTTCATTCCGTGTAGAGTCAGCTAATAGAAGGTTTAAGCCAAAAGATGTCCCTTGACACCTTAATTTGAAATGGGACTGCCATGGAAAAGTATGCTTGGTCTTTTGTATCCCTGGTTTGATCCGGCCTTATACTGGCGTTGTACTAAGTTCAATACCATGCCCATTGCAACCATCACTTTCTTCTCCCTTTCTTGTATTTTGATAGATTCTGGTTATGAGAGGATTTATCAAGAACCTTAGTTGCTTCATATGTAATGAATTGCTTTATGTCCTGAACATACATTCACTAGTTACTGACATTCAGTTTTCCCCATGGGGGTTGACAGGAATGGCCTGAAGAAGATTATCCACCCTACGCCAACGGGCCTGGTTACATCATCTCATTTGACATTGCAGAGTACGTAGTTTCCGAGTTTGAGAAACATAAGCTGAGGGTAAGTTACCTTGATCTGCTTTGTGAAATATTCCTAACCTGAACAGAAAAATAATTCTATCTAACATATATTTGACTTGCTGCAGTTGTTTAAGATGGAGGACGTGAGCATGGGAATGTGGGTAGAACAGTTCAACAGCTCAAGGCCTGTAGAGTACGTGCATAGCTTGAAGTTTTGTCAGTTTGGGTGCATTGATGATTATTACACTGCACATTATCAATCTCCAAGGCAAATGATCTGCCTGTGGAGAAAGTTGCTGAACCAAGGGAAACCTCAGTGCTGTAACGTGAGATGACAAGGCATACCCTGTTAGCTAGTGTTAGGCAACTCTGAAAAGGTAACGAGACAAGATAGATGACAAGGCGCATACCCTGTTAGCTAGTGTTAGGCAACGCTGAAAAGGAAGCAAGACAAGATAAGTTCCTGGGAAGAGCTTGTACATATAGCTCGAGTAAATTAGCCTATCGTGCTATTATTATATTTACTTCATTCATTCATTAGTTGCTTCTTTTGTTAGGGCGCCAGTCTTGTACCCCAGGCTAGTTGACACATCAGTCTTGTGAAACTGTATGAAAACAATGATAGCTGAAGCTCTTACAATATAAAATTCAAGGGTGAATGGCTCATTTTCATCTCATTTTGCAATTTACATTCTTCTATGTGCCTTTCAACTCTGACTATTTTGGGCTGTCCCAGATCTGAAAAACATTTCTCCTAGTTGGTGATACCTTAATTTTTTGGTGTTCCCTTAAGGGAAGTCTTTAAGGTTAATGTCAGCAACTTTGAGAGTTCTGATCTTGCTAACATTAACAGACTTAGAGGTGGTGTATCCATATGTAGTTCTACAGAAACAGCATCCAATATCATAGTTCTTTTTATCTATGTTATGAGAGTGAAGGCGAAAAAATGGCATATAAAGTCTGATCAAAATGCTAGAATTTCTGACCAGAATAAAGAACAGTAAAACAGTTGCCTTGTTATCAAGAAACCTAAATATTGCAATCCTGGTATAATAGAGGTGCAACTGAAGCTTGCCACCAGCTAAGAGACATTGTGAATTATCCTATTGTACAAGCAAAGCATATAAAGAGAAGACAAAGAAGTTGAGAAAGAGCTGCATAATCAAGGTATTTTTAAGCTTGCAGAAAGACAAAGTTTGGAGCTTACTTCTGGGGAGGGGAAATAAGAAATGCCAATGCGTTCACAAAGTATAAGGGTCTCTTGTCCTGAAACTTATACATCATTATTATTTGTGTTTCATAATTGTGCCTCTAAATTACTCCACTACTAGTGTTATTATCTCTTGACACATACTATAGTACTTGAATCTATCTGAAATGGAAAATGAGTGGGTGATCAAGGTAAACGATGAGCTGATGCACGTGGAGGATCTTACAACTGTGGAGGCAGAGCACTGGAAGAAGCGGTCCATATATAGAGTACCTGTTGGTGTCACAGATGTGAGCAAGAAAGCTTACAAACCTCAGGTAGTTTCTTTTGGTCCTTACCATCATGGTGCAGATCATCTCAAGACGATGGAAGTGCATAAGCACCGAGCTCTTCTTCATTTCCTCAAGAGATCTGGAAAATCATTAGCATGTTATATTGACTCCTTACAACAAGTGGCTCAAGATTTGAAAGATGCATATGATTTGCTGGATCCTGTATGGCAAAATGATACCAATGCCTTCTTACGGTTGATGATTCTTGATGGTTGTTTCATGCTGGAGATTTTGAGAACAGCTGCTGCTGATAGTCTACTTATAGATCAATCTCAGCATCCTCAACAGTATGACTATGCTCCTAATGATCCGATTTTCAGCAATCACGGGAAGCTCCATCTCATGCCTTATCTCAAACGCGATATGCTGATGCTTGAAAATCAGTTGCCTATGCTCCTTTTGGAAAGATTACTTGCCATTGAAAATCAAGAGGAAAAGGTGTTTATCTCCCTCTCTTAAACACGTGCTCACATATCCTCTTAAAGCTTAAGCTATTTTACGTGACACTTTTTTATTTAGTTAACCACTTCAACATTGATTAGTGACCTTTTCTAATCTAATTCCCCTTACAGAGTGAAGGGTTACTCCTTGATTGCATTCATCAGAACGATGAGCAATGTATTAATAAGCTCATACTGGATTTCTGCAATCCTCACAGCCGCGCTAAAGGACTTGGGAAATGTTTCCATGTATTGGATGTCTACAGAAAGAGCATACTTTGGGAAGATCCTGCGTTGGCCAAGACTCGTCCAAGGAAAGCACCCAAAGTTAGTAACCAGAGTAGTGGCGATGAGATAATACGTTCTGCTATGGAGCTTCATGAAGCAGGCATTGTGTTCAAGATGAGTAAAACTAGAAGCCTCAAGGACATCTCCTTCCATGGTGGTATCCTTAAGCTTCCTCTGATCGTGGTGGATGATGCAACAGAGTCGATGTTCTTGAACTTAATAGCTTTCGAGAGATTGCATGTAGGTGCAGGAAATGAAGTAACCTCATACATCTTCTTCATGGATAATATTATTGACAATGCCAAAGATGTTAGCTTGCTACACTCTCGTGGCATCATCCAGAATGCAATTGGCAGCGATCAAGCTGTGGCTAAGCTATTCAATTCACTATCGAAGGACATTACGTTGGATCCAGATAGCAGCCTTGATCTAGTACACAAACTGGTAAGTGACTATTGCAAGCTGCAGTGGAATGAATGGAGAGCCAATCTCATTCACACCTACTTCAGAAGTCCCTGGGCCATTTTGTCTGTCATTGCTGCTATCTTTCTTTTCGCCCTCACCATTGTTCAGACAATATACAGCATCTATCCTTACTATTATCCACCACGTTCCTAATGACAATCTCCTCACATTAAAGTACAAAGACTTCACCTTTCTCCATTGGAGAAAGACGCCGAGTGTTACCAAATTTTGGAGTGAAACAAGGAACTTATTCTGATCTGGTGCATCTTATCTTTAATTTAATTCTGATTCCTCAAGTTCTTAAAAATTTGGCCAAATCTCATGTCCCATAGCATGTCCATATGTCAATTATCACAAAAATTATGTGGTCTTTATATGATGAATGTAGTACTTTGATATCCTTCTTGCTCAAAATCTATATGTGATTTCAGTAAGAAATGAACACGTCCCGTGTAATTCCAAGTGGGGTCTGGGGAGGGTGATGTGTACGTAGATCTTACCTTATCTAGTGAATGTAGAGAGGTGGTTTCTGAAAGACCCTCGGCTCAAGTAAAGCATATTTCAGTAAGAAATGCCTTTGCATGTGAACAATACTTGCAAAATCTATTGACAATGTCTATACTTATTCTTTTTTGGACATTATCAAGAATCTATTTATGCCTTACTTGTGAATACATCTACAAGTGTTTACATCATGTAGGGTTAATAGGTCATCCATTTTTCAAGTAATGAAACTCTCTCTAAAAGAATTTTCATAAATGTTTGCGAGTTAGTGTTTACCCTATTCGCACTCAAAGGATAACAGTGAGGGGTTCATCAAAAAAAGAATTTTCATAAATTCATTTCTAGTAACTTAATAAGAGTTGCTGTGTGGATTCTCATACATATATGAAATGGATTAAAGATGGACCAAGCTATTTATGAATGTAAACATCACTAGGATCGGGCAATCGAACATAAGTCAGAAGTGAATTACTAGTCTAACCAATATGTGAATCGAGCGAGCTCCCCTTGCATGCAATTACGTGATGACAAACCTTTCATTCTAGTTTAGTGCTCTTCGAACCATGCCAGAAGGTAAGACATTCGAATTTAGTGCTCTTCGAACCGTGTGGAAAGAAAACTTATCTGATTTTATTTATTTTGGAATTTTTCTGAAAGAAATAATAAATCTTATATAATATTATTAAGGATTTCATCAAGAAGAAACTACACGAATAAAGGGTCGAATTAAAACAAATATACGTTCATGTTGCTAACATCAACACAGAATCTAGAAATTTAGTATTAAAGAAACATGATCCAAGAATACATATAACTTTTTATCACAATGAAGATATAAAGAATCTAGCTAGTCCAGATTGGAATCCTTTAAAGTACTTTATTATCACCTTATGATCAACTATATGTTGCTATGCTAACATTTTTTTTTTAAAAAAAAAAAACTTAAAGAGGGGTGATAAGATGCTAGCATAAAAATATGCTAGTGTTTTCTTACTAGAAAAGGATCAAAAGGAAAAAAAAAGAAGTAAAGCAATTCAATTTCTTAGAAAAGGTAACAGAAACAGAAATTGACTAATAAACAAGTGGATCAATATATTTTCTTGAACTCGTGATGGTTAATTTGGTGCATACTAAAAAAACACAACTCTTTGTTAGTTTTTTTTTGGTTTCCACCCGGTGTCCGAAGCCCACATTGGAGCTCCGACTAAATCCGGACCGCGTTCTGCAGGGCCCATTCGAGGGTGGCACTTCAACATGATTTTCTCCATACCCACGGCTCGAACCCGAGACCTCTGGCTAAGAGTGAAGCACTCCCACCAGTGCACCACAACCCATGTTGGTAACTTTTTGTTAGTTATTAGGTATGTATGATGAGATTTCATTGATAACGGGATCAATTCAAGTAGATTCATGGCAGACACATTGCTCTCATCCTATCGTAATAATGAAAGAGAACTCCACGTACCAAAAACGAAACTTACTTTATTCCTAAAATGGAATATAGAAAGCGGTACAATACGAGGCTCGAGAGATCTTGAGCATAATATATGCTACTATCAAAAAGACTCTAGCCATATCTTAATCCATAGTTGAAGAATGACGCGATCAAGAAAGTTCTCCCTTGAATAAAATATCCAAAGATTTCTCTTTCATTTTCATTACAAACAAATAAAGAATTGTACATTTTTTACCCAATGGAGTCTCTAAGTGAAGCAACATTAGTCATTAGGTCCAAATTAATTACTCTAATTAGAGAATGATTATCTCCACATTTAAAGCTTTTATTAAAAAAAAATTATACATTAAATTAAAGGCAAAAAGCATAGTGAACTTTCATAAATTTTGGGATTCGAATAATTTAAGAATAAAATTTTGGAGGTCCAAAAGCTTTGCCTACTATTGTCATGGAATTTTTTTTGGAGAAAAAAGAAAGAATATTGGTGAACAAAATGATTCTTTTTAAGTGGAGGGTGCTCAAAAGAAGGAACATATTCCTTTTATCACTTCTTGTGTATCTTATTTTTATAAAATATATAATATATCCAATTTGATTCTTCTAAGTTCTTAAAATAGCCCTATATTTCTAACTAGTGTAACATATTATGACCTATTTCATGCTAGGGGTATATTAATATATTATCACTTAAAATATGTGGTCTTTAATAAATGAATGTGGTTCTTTTTTAAAAAAAATAAAAATTTAGTTGTGTTTCTTTTGAGAGGAGTTTTGGAGTGAGGTAGAAGTCTATCTTTATAGCTATGCTAAAGTAGTAACTAGTAAGCGAGCTATTCATATCGGCCAAAATGAATTGAATCAATAAATGAGTTATTACATATTTTTAATGGAAAGTTGGGATTTGGGGCAAAGATGGTCTGGATCAAGATGAGTTAAATAATGAATAAAAACATAATTCGACAACTCTTATTATATTCTTTTTCCTAATAATTTATTTAATATAATTAACAAATTAAACTTTTCTTCTTCTTTATTACAACTATAAATAACATATTAAATTAAAAAAATATCTAAATTTTTGGATTAGTTTCCTCATGGGCAATTTAGTTAGTGTACTTTGCTTAAATCAATCCTAACTTTTATATGCGTTGAATTTGGGTGGGTTAATTAAACGAGTCATATTTTATGGTTTAATTTTTTCACCGCCAATTATTTTTTACATGGCATCATCAAAGATAGGTTTTGGCCCTGGGAATACTTCCAGAAGTGTTTTATAATTGTTTCAATTCCACAAGTGACTCAATCTTATAACCTATTTAGTTAACCTTTTAAGATCTGTTTATTTTGAAAAGTATATTTAGATGTCTTAGAAACTGTCACTTTGTGAATAACTTTCTGGAGGTGTTCTTGTCCAAATATATAATTCATGTTTCGAAGATTGTAGGTTTGAATCATGTCCTCCCTAATTATTCATCGGGATAGAAGGCCGATCCAAACTTTGGTATTCCAAAAACAACTAAGTTGATGCGAAAAGTGTCATTTTTCACATTGGAATAAGGCCACAAACCTATGGATATTGTTCATTGCTCAATGTTCAACTTTTTCATTCTATCAAAGAATGAGTATAATCTTGCTCTTTTTGAGTTAAATAAATGGAGGAAACAAATTAAAGAGAACAATTATTCAAACAAAGCTAAAGAAATTGAATTGATCATTTTAGCATAATGTAATAACAACATTTACAAAAATGATCAAAAAAAGAAAATCCACCCTTTTGCATTAACCTCCCTGTTTTCTTAACCATTATTTCACATTTTACCACAAACCAAGAAGATCAAGGATTCTCCATGAATCAATTAAACATTAAGCAACAAGATTGTAACATCCTACATTAACACGAAGACGATGAACAATCCCAACGCGTTAATCAACAAAACTCCTGCAAGAAAAAACACTAGTTCTTGTAAGACGATAGAACTAAATTATCATATAAGCACAAAAATTAGTTGTACATACCAATGTGCCATGGAACATTTTTGAAACTGTTACTCCAAGATGATCCAAGGAAGCAATCGTTCGTCGTGTTGAATCCACTAGGACAATTACATACAAATGAACTATAAGGTCCTCCATATCCACAAACACCATTGCTTTTCTCACAATTAGCACACATATCAGGATAATCATTATTGAAATTGAACTTGTATTTCAAGGCGATCCCATATTTCCAGGCCTGAGGATTCAATTCTTCGCCACTAAAACCATATAAAGCAGAGTATGATGAACATTGTAGCTTCGTTAAATCCATCTCAAACGCGGGACCAAGATCAACAGGTGTGTAAACACAACAAGTTGAAATTGGTAAATTAAGTCTACTAATAGCTTGACAAGAATACAAAAGACTACAAACAGGTGCACCCTGAGAGTCACACATAGGGAAAGTTGAATTAGTCCCTTCATTATTTGACTTGTAGATTGGTGAAGAATCAGTTGCACAATCAAGCAATGCAAAAACTGTTTCATCATGAAAGGAAAAAGGCGCGTTAGCATCTAGACTAAAGCCTTTACTTGGTTGTGTACAAGCACATGTTGACATAGAAGGGTCACTAATGTACATGATTTGGTAATTGTAGTCTATGGATGTAACCGGATAGCACCCGGTGTGTGTCTTGAAAGAGAGTTGTTGGTTGTTGCACATAACATAAGG
Organism: Solanum acaule; assembly: GCA_036250505.1. Classification (NCBI taxonomy): domain Eukaryota; kingdom Viridiplantae; phylum Streptophyta; class Magnoliopsida; order Solanales; family Solanaceae; genus Solanum; species Solanum acaule. The sequence continues at coordinate 18,567 of JAJOOR010002854.1, forward strand.
TTGAAATCGCGGATCGCCACAGCCAGGACCAGTGCCAAAGGGGTATTTGATTGGTACATTGCCACATGATTTTTGACAAGTTTGTGATGTGATTAGTGAAGGAAGAAGTATGAATATAATGCAAGAGAGGAAAGTTGAGGATTTTTTGAAGTTCATATTTTGGTTTGACTATGAAAATGTAGAAAGGCAGGGGAGGGAGGGAGGAAGTGAAATGTGGAAGATTAGTGGTATATAAATATAAATGTAAGGTCTAAAGGTTGCCTTTGCAACTTTTCTTGGACTTGGTAAGAGCCTCATGTTGAGTCATTCCGGTGAAAATCATGACGTCTCAGGTTTAAATTTAGTATAAGCAAAAATATTAAGTGGTTTCTTTTTCAAGTTTTGATGGATAGAGTTAGTTACCCAATATTTGTACTGATAGGAGGTAAAGGTGGACATGTAGCACAGGAAATTGAATTTCCGAATCGAAGTTTGATTATGATAGTGGATCGAACTATTAAAGTTCGGTATTTGATATTACTGAATTACTGAATGAACTTCAAAAATACCAAATCGTACCAAATGTTCACCCCTAGTGGTAGGTAATAAGTAATTTATAAAATTAATCGAGGTGCGTGCAAGTTGATGCGAAAGAGAAGAATGTTAGATGACTTTGACTAAATGATGCTATTAGTTGGCTGATTCCCATGTGTGGGATCCTGGGAAATTTCGTATACCATAAAAGTATTTTGTTGAGTCTCCTTCATTCTAGTTTTATTTTATGGTGTTTTTTCATGTGTTTTAATTAAGTGCCACCAAAAATTGCAAATGTAAAAGGACATCTATAATAAGCTTCTAATGTGTGTTTTTTTAAAGGTAAGACTACTTTGTAAATGCATGGTGATGGAGAAATAGCTTGTAGATTTAATTAATATTTAGTAGTTTGAGAACTCTAATAATTGGTTTGATTAGTTTAATTATGTCAATGATTGTGCTTCCACTAAAAAAAGAAAAAAGGCATCTTTTATCTTTTGTAATGTAACACAACTATTATTATACTAGTATATATAGGTGCTCCTCTTGCCAGCAAGTGAGCCACTTTAATATAGTAATAACAATCTTCTACTTTTTAGTTTGTTTTAAAAAAATAGCACCTTCCTTATTTATTTGGAGACTGTTAAATATTATTCTTTGATGATATACTTCTAAGTATTATATGAATATTATGATATATAAAATTAAAAATTAAAAAATAAAAATATTTTTAGTATATGTTTTGTTTGATTTCTTTCTTTGTTAAATTTTTATGTCTGATTAAATATCGCGACATAAAATAAAATTGAAGGAATATAAAATAGGGGAAAATGGGGAGAAGGGAAGTATAGACCTTATCTGCAACCTATTAGCTTTATTCCCTTGATTTTTTTTTCAGTGCTTCATAACTAGTATTGAAACCAAAATATAATGACAAATTTTCAAACAGTTTTAATTATTTGGATACTAACAAAAACAAAAAATGAGATTTTCAGAAAAATAAGATCTTATATTTTGGTTATCGTCTTTATGTGAAGATGCAATGGTTATATATATTTATTAAAATTCGGCCATCGTTGGTCGTATTTGGAGAGAAGCAAATCAATGTGCGGATTATTTGACAAACGATAAATACAAACGTAAATTTTTTTTATTGATCTGTAAAAATATGTTCAAGAATATAAAATTCAAGTCAATATAGCTGACAAATATTTTTGAAGTATTTTATTTAGTACTTCTTATTGTAACAGAAAAGAAGAAGAGGAGATTGGCCAATGGCTACTAATTTTAACACCAAATACATATATCTGGATTTTGGGATATCAAATACATTGGAAGAGAGGCGAGCGAGAAAGTTAATGTATCTCATATATGCAAATCATGTACATATCTAGGAAATCAGAGACTTGAGAGAGAGAGGCAAGCGACTCAGATCAAGAGAGGAGAAAGGCGAGTGAGAGAGTTATTGTATCTCATATACATGCAAATCACACTTTAATATATATAATGTATCTAGAATAAATTACACTTAATTTGATTCGTAAGTATCTGAGATACATGAGTGTATCTGGCAAAGGAAATGTTGTACCTTTAATTTCGAAAACTAAAGTGAAGAAAAATAATTAAACCTTAAACTAGTGAAATTTGTATTGTTTGCTTTAGATATAATAAATATAGGAATATTACATAATACCACCCATCAAAATAAGAAAATATTTTTTTTGCATGTATTAATATAAATATACTGTACATAAAATATATGTTTTTTCCGATTATAAAATAATATATCTTTTCTAATATATTTGACTAGTGAATATAATTATTTTTAGTGGACCGACAAAATGTGTAACTTAACTTGGTTGTCAAATCTAAGCCCATAAATTTCTTAATTCTAACATATGTTCGGCCCATCAATTGCCAAGAAATGGATATTTTCAGAGGCCCAAATTGATAACCAGAGGATTCAACAGCCAGCTTTCTTCTCCGATGAAGAATGGTATGTTAGTAAGAACCCTAATCCCCTTTTTGAATGATTATTCATAAATTAAGCTTGAAAATGTCATTTTGTGCTTCTATTTGTATGTTTTTTTGAGTTAATTTCCAATTTTTTAGCTTACAGTTTGAGAATAGCTTATCTTGTAGACTCTGTTATGGGTGGAATATGTTAATTCTGTATTTAGAATAAGAGAATTAGCATTTATACATCAATTGGGTGTGTGACTGAATATTGAGATTTTTTAAAGAAAAATAAAATAAAATTTGAAGTTCCTAGCTTTATGCTCTTTGATGATTCGAACTCACAATCTTAGAGGTGGAGGTGGAGGATGCTACCGAGCTTTGAGCAAGCCCTTTTGTCTAATAGTGAGTTGAATGTTTAAGTTAGCAGTTTCTGTTATGGGTACTTATTTATTGGTGAAGCAATAACAGCATCAGCCAACCTTCACTACTTTCTCCACCAAGAAATCTGACCAGAAAACACCCACTTTCCAGTTTCCCTACTTATGTTTTCTTGCACTTTCTTCCACCCATCTGTTTTTTATTTGCCGAGGTCTATCGGAAACAGCTCTCTACCTCAGAGGTAGGGGTAAGGTGTGTGTACACTCTACCCTCCCAAGACAACACTTTGTGGGACTACAGTGGGTATTTTGTTGTTTCTTATTGTAATTGGAATTGAGAATTGGGTTTTAAAGATATGTTCTTTATGATGAAACAATATTTTTTGATAGGTTCTTTATAGTCGATCTCTTTTTCCGGCAAATCCAAGTTCCTTCTCCTTCACTGGCATCCTCCTAATGTGACAAGTTTCTTGATTTATCTCTTCCATTCAGACCCCACTTGTGGGGTTACACCGTTTAAGTTGTTGTTGTTGTTGTTGTCAATAGCAGCAGCATCAGATAGGTTGATTTTTTTTTCTTTATTCAATTTCCTTCTTTTCTTGATGTTGCATTTGCAGAAATTGACTTCTTAACAAAAAGTTACAATAATCAATGTTTAGTGTGATCATCCTATTTGTTTTACAGGTGACAAAGAGATGAAGTTTCTATAAATTTATCTTATACATGGAGGAGAGCCATGGCATTTGCAAGCTTTAATGGCTCTCTCAGAGAGATATGAGGAGGTGTTCTGCTTTTGTTTTTCCTTACCATTGTCAAGTTTTGTCTTATCATCAATACTGGGGTTCTGTGACAAAACACATGTCATTCTTTTCATATTCAACTAATTCTGCAGTTGAAAAGCTTTCTTGCCTAACTTTAACTGCTGAGAGACCTTTTCCAGATTATTCGCCTAAAAAACCCTCCATTAGAGACTCTGAACTTGTGCAGCACGTATCGACTTCTATTAAGCAACGTTACTCTGAGCACATTCGGCGTGTTTTAAAGCCCTTTGAATCAAAAATCAAACCTGACCACATTGTTTGGGTTCTCATGACCATAAAGAATGATTACAAACTGGTTATAGATTTCTTTGATTGGTGGTGTCAACGGAGGGACCCGTCAATTGAGGTACGTTGTATTATCGTGCATATTGCTGCTGCACAAAAAGATGCAAGGACAGTACGTAGGCTAATTCATGATTTCTGGGCAAGACCCGGTGTAGATGTGACAGTTTTCTTCCCCCAGTTTCTTGAAAAGTTAATATACACTTATAAGGATTGGGGTTCTAATCCATTTGTTTTTGATATTTTCTTCCAAGTGCTTGTTGAGTTAGGAAGTCTAGATTATGGACGAAAACTTTTTGATAAAATGTTGCACTATGGCTTAGTTCTATCTGTCTCTTCATGTAACTTTTTCCTTTCACGTCTCTCGCATGAGATTGAGGGGCACAAAATGATGCTAAAGGTCTTTCATGAATTTTCTGAAGTGGGTGTTTGCTGGGACAATGAATCTCATAATATAGTGATCCATTCTCTTTGTCGGATAGGGAAAGTTAAAGAAGCTCATAACTTACTCCTGCAAATGGAGCTGAGGGGCTGTATGCCTGATGTTGTAAGTTACAGCACTGTGATTAATGGATACTGTGCCACTGGACAGCTTGAATCAGTGATGAAGATCATCGAAGAAATGCAAGTAAAAGGATTGAAGCCAAATGCATTTACTTTTAACAGTATAATTCTTCTTTTGTCTAAGAGAGGCAAAGGGCATGATGCCGAGAAAATCCTGAGGGAGATGACTTCCCAGGGAATCACTCCAGATAATGTTGTTTACACAACTCTTATAGATGGCTTCTGCAAAACTGGGAACATAAGTGCTGCATACAGTCTGTTCAATGAGATGCAGAGTCTTAACATTACCCCTGATTTGATAACATATACTGCCCTTATTTCTGGTCTGTGTCAAACTGGAAATATTGCTGAAGCAGATAAGTTGTTGAATTATATGCTTGGCCGGGGGTTAGAACCTGACGAATTCATTTATACAACACTTATTGATGGTTATTGCAAGGCAGGGGAGATAAAGGCAGCCTTTTCTCTTCACAACAAAATGGTTCAGATGCAGTTTGTGCCAAATATTGTGACTTACACTACACTAGTAGATGGGCTCTGTAAACTAGGGGAACTTGAAACAGCAAATGAACTTCTCCTCCAGATGTGTGGAAAGGGTCTTGAACTGAATATTTACACATACAACTCACTTGTTAATGGTTTTTGTAAAGCTGGAGATGTGAATCAAGCGGTAAAGTTGATGGAAGATATGGAAGCTGCAGGGATCTGTCCTGATGCTTTTACGTATACTACTCTAATGGATGCTTATTGTAAATTAGGAGAGATGGGCAAGGCTCATGGACTACTACGTCAAATGTTGCTCAGAGGACTCCAACCCACAATAGTTACATTCAACGTTCTGATGAATGGCTTTTGTATGTCAGGGATGCTAGAAGAGGGTGATAAACTGTTGAAGTGGATGTTGGAGAAGGGTATAATACCAAATGCTACTACTTACAATTCTCTTATGAAGCAGTATAGCGTGCGAAATAATATGTGTATGACGTCAGAAATTTACAAGGGGATGCTGGGCGAAGGAGTTGTACCAAATGCCAATACCTTTAACATATTGATACGAGGACATTGCAAAGCTAGAAATATGAAAGAGGCTTGGTTTTTGCACAAGGAAATGATCAAGAAGGGATTCACTCCGACATTAGAGACTTATCATGCACTCATCAAAGGGTTTTTAAAGAGGAAAAAATATTCTGAGGCGAAAGAAACGTTTGAAGAGATGAGAAGATATGGTTTATTGGCAGATAAAGAACTTTACTCTATCTTTGCGGATATGAACTATGAACAAGGGAACTTTGATTTGGTGCTTGAGCTTTGTGATGAAGCAGTAGAAAAGTGTCTTGCAGACAAGACTGATAACAGGAATGCATGATGGTTGTCTGACATGTTTCTGCATCCTGTTGCTGGTCAGCTTGTTGCAATTTTTGGAACTAGTGACAAAAAACTAGTTGTCTTGCTCCCAATGATGCTAATCTTTATTGTGCTGTCAAGTCAGTTCAAGTTGTGTTACTCTGTAAGTCGTCAGATGATATTTTGAGACAGGCGAGTTTACTATACTTGGTATTTGTGTATTTTTAACTCACTTCCATTTCTTCAAAGATCTAAAGCTGAGTACAGTTTAGATGCATGCTGCAATTTAGCATTTCAGTGCACTTTTGCTTTCTTTGTTTTGCTTAGATTTGTACCATGCGATGCAGGGCGGTGAAGGGAGGACTGATGAATCACCTTTAAAACAATCCTGCTTGGATCAGAAAGAAGCATGCAAGCTAGGTAAAAATTGCAAATTCAAGTTTCCTCCTTTATAATAAAGTGGAAAACAGAACACGTTAGACCATACTCTCTTTTTTTCCCATACAAACCTTTATATGAACTACTTTGGTAAGGGTACAAAACTTTAAATGGACTTGTACATGGTATACTTTTATTTTGGTGGGGTGGGAGGTTCTTTGGTGTTGAGGATGTAAAGACAGAAGCTCCAAGGCACTGCATTATTTTAACCTATATTTGATGTTCATAGCTGCAGAAGTGCTTATGATTGATCTAACGTTCATCTTTCTTCGTGAATCAGGTGTCGTGGACTTGGAGTTCTACTGCAATGAAGTATACTACAGTATACCACCAATAAATGTCAAAAAGTAGGAGAAGATTCGTGAAAGGCTGTTGTTTTGATATGTGGAAGTAGCGGTTCAAGGAATACATGATTGTTTAACCCGGTTTAAACTTTAAACTGTTGGAGGAGGTTATATGATATTCAATGACTATTTCTTGATATGTATGGAATTTTTAATTAGCTCTCACAGGTTGCTAATTATGCCATAGACCTGGTGGTATCAGTTTCAGGAGAAGGTAAATTGTTGATCATGCAATTAATTTAACTTTAAATTTCAGTCAAAAGCAGTAGTAATCAAGTATCTGTTCTGGTCAAGTTGGTTTTTCAATCACCTATCAACTGAAGCTAAGTTAATTCTTTGGTGAGGAAATTGATGTTGCTTTGAGGTAGCTTTGCTGTTTTATTCTTTTATTAATGTTTTTTCTAATTAAAACGTAGTTTAAATATACAATATGATATGCTTCTGTGGTTAAGTCTCGCATTATTTAAAATAGCAAGGACAATAGTTTAGCTTTCAGGGTTGATCATGGTTTTCATCTTAAGAGTTGCATTCTATCTTCTGCGACAAGATAATGTTGCTCCAACACAAACTGTAGCTTGTGTATTTAGTAAAACGCTGATCTCATAATTACAGTGCAATAACTACAGGATGAAGCTAGTCAAAAGCAGCAGACAGTAAAGAACAAGGACCAAGCAGAGATCTGCTTTAGCAACGTGACCATCTGAAGGTGCAGAGGGACCTGGGCTCTCAGCAGTCCTTGGTATCTCCATCGAGCAAGTGTAGTTGCAGCGACTTGGACGAACCACTCTGTATACACCGGTGCTTGTTAAAACATAGGTATCCTTCCTGTTATCCTGTCCAAATGAGAATATGTAACCTAAAGCAGGCAATGGACTATTGGGAACTGAGCTGCAATTGAGAGGGGAATCATCAGCACAACTGAAAGGGATGCCTCTTGCTGTAAAGTTCCCACTGTCATATGGATTTTCTTGAGCTGCCCAAAAGTTCTTAGCATACAAATCTCCATAGAGGTAACTGCAAATGCAACCATCCTTATGTTAAGTTTGGTTCGCTAATTTACTTCAATCTTATATCAACAAGGGTGTTCATATTTACCTTCCATATATGCAGGGATCAGTCTTGGAGCGATAAACATAGCCACCTGATATGGCTGCAGATCCAACTTCTTTATTTACTTCAGAATGGGTGTATCCTAACACTGGGAAGATGGGATCCACAAAATCATCAGCTGAAGCATTTTTAAAGCGTAAAGGACCTTCATACATGCTCCATCCATAGTTTCCCCCTTTCGTGATGATGTCAACCTCTTCATACTGATCCTGCATGATTCAAATGATTGTCAGAAACTCGAGTCAAGATACCAAGTAGCATGTTATGTTCCAAGATCTTAACCAACAGAGATATAATAGCTCTCAACAAAAGTGAAATTGTCATTGAACCTGGCCAACATCTGCGCAGATGAAGTAAGAAGGCCTTTCTGAATCAAAGCTACAGCGCCAAGGGTCTCTCAGTCCAAGCGCCCAGATTTCAGGCTGCAAATCTTTGTCTTGTGAATAAGGATTATCTCGAGGAACCGAATAGTTACCCCAATGTCCAAGGTCTGATATTTCTTCTTGACCTAATGAAAGAATCACCTTAGTATCTCATGACATAACTCAAGAAAGTACAAGACAGGGCAATTCGCCTTTTAGTTTTAGTGTCAACTATTGTAAAAAAATTGAAGTGCTTACTTGGTATGTTATCAATATCAACCCTCATTATTTTTCCAAGCAATGACTTCTTATTTTGAGCAAAATTGAAAGAATCACCCTTGCTACCACCATCTCCCATCATAAAGTAGAGATATCCATCTTCAGGGCCAAAGAGTATCTGTCCTCCATGATTAGCTGTGAATGGAAGCCCCATTGTAAATATTCTCCTCACTTCTGATGGTTTCACCTTCTCTGCCTACAAAATGTATGAAATTTCAATCAAACAAGACAACATATAGTGCTTGCAATGAAACCTTTTGAAATGGAATTGGAGAAACTTCTAATCCCCTATGCAGAATTAGGTTCTAACAGCTTAAGTTTTAAGATGGAGGTGGTAACGTAATTCAACATGGTATCAGAGCTGGTATAAGCCCATAGAAAGAATCAGACCAACAAAGATTGGCTATCTAGCTGCTGTTTAAGAACACAATTGAGTGAAAAACCAACCAATGATGGATTTGGTGCAGTCCCATTAGCACTAAACTCTGCAACAACAGAATGGTATTGGCATGGCTGCTTATTATCATCTGAGTTTATCTTAGAAGGATCACAACCAACATCTGAATTACAAGCACATCTTCCAGCACAGCTAGGGGACTTAGCTTTGTCACAGTTATATGATGCAAAAAACCTGCCATTCTTGGCAAAATTTGGATGAAAAGCCATCCCCATCATCCCATATCTTGCATCTAAATAAACTTCATCTGTCAAATCAGCAAATGGACTCGATTCATCAAGCCCCATGCTTTCTCCTGAATCTTGATCTGGTATACTTGCTAACCAAATTTTTCCAGCCTGATTAGAGAAGAATGCTCGGTTCGATCCATCAGGATGAGGGACCATGTTGAGGTAAGCTCCATCAGCAATCTTCTCAAAACACATCCCATTCGGAGTCTGTAAAGTTTCGTTTTTCTTGAGTGAAACTTGTTCTCCATTGAAACATAATGAATCTTTATCTGAGTTTCCACCAAATGCTTCACAGAAATCGTCTTTCGATTGCCAGAAGTCTGTTAGCAAGGAGGAGTTTGAGTTTTTTGTCTCTCCTGCTTTGGTTTGCAAGGATGGTGCAAAAGGAGAATTTGTTATTGGTATGTTTTGGCATGAATCCCAAACAGATGAACAAAAACTGCTTGTTGATGCATCAGTTGAATTGCAAAGAACAGGAACTGGTCTTTGCCCTGATTTTACCTTAAACAACTCTGCTGAGAACTGATCACATGTCTGAAACAAAAAATAGGGAAATCTTTTGGATTAGTTAACAAAGTCCTGCAGAAACTTGAGAACAAGAACAAAACTTGTTCATCAGATGATGAAACTATTGTGATGTAAGTTGTCAAAATTCATGTTCTTTCTTCAAGAATATGAGATAAAGAACATATTAAGCTAACAACAACAATATATCCAGTGTGGTCTCATGAGTGGAGTCTGTGCAGGGTGAGGGGTACGCAAACCTTATCTCTACCTTAGTGGGGTAGAGAGGTTGTTTCCGAAAGACCTAAAGAGAAAGAAAATTAAAATGCACCAACTTCAATTTCCACTAACATATATGAGCTATGTTGCTCAGACTCTTCAAGAATGTCAGATCCTCCAAAAGTAGTGAATTTTTCTCGAAGGATCCAACACAAGTAGTCCGCGACAATATTTTTGAAGAGTCTGAGCAATACAGTGTATAAAAAATTTTCAAAATTAGAAAACTTACTGAGCAAAGTATTGATTTGACAGCAGAACTACATGTAGTACCAGATATTTTCATACCCTCAAAAGCCTTCTGCAATTGCACATCTTTAGAAGAGTCACAACATACTCTTCCATTATATGGACAAAAAGCCAAAGCCTTTTTTGGAATAACAGGTGCTCCTACATATATTACACATTGAAGAAGAACAATTAACAAAAGAAAACAAAATTTTGTATAAAAATGACATCTTGATAAAAAAAATTAAAATAACTTACTCAAATCTGTGCATAAAGGGAGTGAATAAGACGGAGATGTGAAGTTATACAAAAGGAGACAAATGAATGAGAAGAGCAACTTATTCATTTTTGGAAAAATGAAATTGAGAGGACAAGAATAAAAGATAAGTGAACCTTCGCTACCATATTTTTAAAAAATAAATGTTTCCATTAATAATATGAGAATATGAGTTTAACTCTTATGTCATGACAGAGGCGGATTCAAGATTCAAAATTTATGAGTTAATAAGTCAAATATTTAGTTGATTTCTTGACATGTAATAGAGTTTAGGCAAAACTTATTGAATTTACGGGAACTAGTATGTTACATTATGGATTTATCCCTGTGTACTGGTAGTGTAAAAGAAATATTATGATGTAAGGTCGTTTGGGGAATTCAGAATTTAAGTTTTATAGATTTAGCCTTTAAGATTTTTAGCATTGAACCTATTGAATAAAATTATGAGTTCATCTATGCTCCAACATTATATCCATTGTTTTGTAAGATAACCTAAAAGATACCTACCGATAACATCTATAATACAAGTAATTAGAAACTTGAAGAATAAGGTGGTTGCCATATAGTCTAGTATATTATACATTACAACATAATTTTTTTAAAATACTATTATTAATATACTCAGTGTATTCTTACAAGTAAAATCTAAAAAGGATGATGTACACACGATCTTACCTTATCTTTTAGAACTACATAGATAATTTCTGAAAGAAATACAAAATAGTTTAAAACAAATTTGAAAAGAAAATATCGTAACGGAGAATAGAACAATATCAACCATAAATACTTTAATGATTTTCCAAAAGGTGTTTGAATTTTCTCATGCTCTTTTTAACTTTTAAGGCATGATTGAATTATGTGTACCAAAATTGGTTAGAAATTGGAAGGCACGATCAATAATAATAATTCTAAGACTTTTGGATTTGACTTGTAGCAACTATACATAAATCTTAGTGGATGAGTAGTGGTTGAAAAGGCCAGTAATGATAAAAAGGACAAATAAATAGATATTTTATTACAAACCCATAAAAAAAAAGTTGGAATTTTTATTTTATTTTTTTCTACTTTTTAAAAGGTGGATTTGAATGTGTTACATAAATATTATTGTCTTGTAGGTGTATACATTTATTGCTTTCTATTTTCTTGACTTGATTGTACTTTTTGCCTACAATTTAAGTGGTTGTAATAGTGGGTTCAGACTTTAATCACTATGAATGAATAGGAAAATTAGGTGCATAAGCAAACATACACTAGTTAATTAGTTAATATAGTTATAGTTTTCCTTAATTACAATTTGTGATCTATTTTTAGTTATAATTACGCGGTTCAACATTTTAGTTTTGTATAATTCACACGTTTATATTATTCAGAATTTGTATAATATAATCTGTATAACTGCTTACATTTCTGATGTTTATAATTGTATAAATTCGTTATTTTGAGTTTATACAAAAGTAACTGAATTATACAAATGTACCTGCGAATTATACAGACCTGAGAATTATACAAATCCACGAATTATACAAACGAGACAGTTTAAACTATAGCTACAGCCCGTAAATATGCAAATTATAACTATGAAGCGTATTTAAGTTTATTATAGTGACTATTGGCGAAAGTGCCCCATGAATAATTAATGAAGATAAGCCCACATTTTCAGTTTTTTACTATTAAACACGCTTTTTTTTTATTTTCAATTTAATATTCACGTCAATTTTGAGGTGAAATTTAATTCACTTTAAAGTTGTTAAGAGGGTATATAATTGTCCGTGGAGTCAAGTGTCTAAAGTAAGTTGTGCGGACAAATTTAAGAGTGAAATGATGTGTTTTTCTCTTTTATGAATCACGTCAATGTTATGACGTATTTAAGGTTACAAGTTTCAAAATGTTAGAGTCTAACAACAAATGGACAAACCAATAAGGTCCTCTCCTTTCAATCTTCTCATCCACTATATATGTGATCAAGAACTTGCCCAAATAATATTTATCAAAAATCACAAATTGCATCTTCTGTTTCTAACTCTGCTTTGATCATGGCTGAAAGTGATGTGAAATTATTAGGATCATGGCCTAGTACATTTGTCATGAGGCCTCGTATCGCGCTTAACGTAAAATCAGTGTGTTATGATTTCTTGGAGGAACAGTTAAGTTCTAAGAGTGATCTTCTCCTAAAATCAAATCCAGTTTACAAGAAAATTCCAGTTCTAATTCATGATGGAAAGTCCATTTGTGAATCTCTCAACATTGTTCAATATATTGATGAAAAATGGACTAATTCTGGTCCCTCTATTCTCCCCTTGGATCCTTATGATCGTGCCATTGCCCGATTTTGGGCATGTTATATTGACGATAAGGTACACATCTCTCTTCGTAACTGTAAAAGCTTAAGTTATTAGACAAAGCACTTCAAATTACTTATGTAGTGTTTTACATTTCATTTTGATATTGATGTGGTTGAATATTGTAGCCATTTCGAGTATCTTTGATGTGTATACAGTGGCGTATCCAGAATTTTAAATTAGTGGGTGCTCACTATAGTTAAAGCATAGTACAACATGTTGATCGATCCCACCTATAATATTGTATATTTGGTAGCAAGGACAAACTAGCATAATTTACTAGATACAACTTATGTGCAAGAAGCATCAAATGCTGACTGATATTTCCTTAAAAAAGAGTGTTGAACTCTTCTTATTTAGTCATTCCTTCAATATTAATTGTTGAGGAAGCTAGCCATGGAAACAAATTGTGTAAAGCTTCTAGGTTCATGGGCAAGCCCGTTCGTGAACCGGGTTGAAATAGCCCTCAAGATAAAGTCTATTGAGTCTGAGTTTATACAACAAAATATGATAAACAAAAGTGAGCTGCTCCTTAAATCCAACCCTGTTTACAAGAAAATCCCCGTCCTGATCCATGACGAAAAGCCTATCTGTGAGTCCCTTGTCATCCTTCAGTACATCGATGAAGTTTGGATTAATGTTCCCTCCATTCTTCCTTCTGATCGCTATGATCGTGCCATAGCACGATTTTGGGCAGCCTATATAGATGAAAAGGTGAAGACTAAATTTCATATCTCATTTCATATCCTATAATTGTTAACAGTTGAATTTGTAACTTATCGGAAACAACTTCTCTACCTCTGAGGTAGAAGTAAGGTTTGCATACGCTCTACCCTCCCAAGACCCCACTTTGTAGGACTAGTATGTCTCGAAAATTCCTCTTACATGTTGTAGTGTCCAATTCTTTGGTGGTGGCAACTCTAATACCATGTTGAAATTGTGTGATCATGTTATCTAAAGGCTTAAGCTATTAAGAATAGAACATTTCTAATTGCTTAATTGTGTTGTTCACACTCCAGATGTTCAGTCTTGAACGTGTGCTGGAGAGTGTTAGAGTCTCACATTTGTTAAGAGAATAAGTTGTCATCATGAGCTCTCTGAGGTCTATTTCCTTAACAAACATTTTTATTGATGCTGCAGTGGTTTCCAATATTCCGTAGCTTAGCGGTTGCCCAAGGAGAGGATGCCATAAAGGCAGCACTGGAGCCAGTGTTCGATGGTCTGGTGTTGTTGGAAGATGCCTTCAAGAATTGCAGCAAAGGAAAGAAGTTCTTTGGCGGAGACAAAATTGGATACGTCGACATTGCACTTGGCTGCTTCTTAGGTTGGATGAGGGTGACCGAGAAGATGAACAACGTCACACTGCTTGATGAAGCCAAGATTCCAGGTTTATACAAATGGGCTGAAGATTTTTGTGCTGATAGTTCTGTCAAAGATGTCATGCCTGAAACTAATAAGCTTGTTGAGGCTGCTAAGGACCTTATACCAAAAATTAGAGCTAATGCATCTAGCTAAATCCATACGCTATGTTTAGCCTATGAAGCCTCGGAGAGTCTAGCTAAGACCATATATGGAAACAACATTTGGTCTTTGGAAGGTTTAATATGGTATTGTGTAACAAACTACTAAGAAATGAGTACTATGAAGCCAAGATCTACTATTTATTGGTTAACTATATGTGTCTATTTGATGTTTATTTAATTTCTGTTTTGGAACTTGAAATGTTCTAAACCAAACTGAATTCAGAAACTAACTGAGCTGAAAAGTATATAGATTTGTGGTGAGTTACAACACAATCAAACCCGAATGGGGTGCCTTAAGCAACAGATGACAGTTACTTTAGTTTCTGACTTGCATAAACTTAGTATATTTGAACGGGGTGCCTGCTGCCTCCAAGAAGTCGTTTTCCGTAGGCAAAGAGAATCTTGCTGATCCTACATTGTTCGTCTAATGAGGTCTAGAGGGACATAATAGAGTGTCTAATTCTGCGCTAAATTGCTTACATTTTAACTCCTTGAGTTAGCTATGTCAACCAGCCTTTGTGGATCATGCTCAAATAGCTCTTAACTTGAATTCATCTTAATTTAACTCTCTATTATACTTTGACATCATTCATACTCTTGTTGTTACGAAATTATCACGTACTTACCTTGAACTCAACGAAGCTCCAACTTGACACGTCCAATCCACCTAATCCATGCTAGAGCACTGTTAAGAGTCAAGTGCAAGTTATAATTCAACAAATTACTCTTATGAATGGACTAAATAAGATTGTTTTTTAAATCTTTTTAGAACTGATATGTTTAAAGTACAAACAGCAAAGCATTATGCAAGATAGCATAAAATACATATTTGTTTATGATTGCTAGGATTATATAAGAGTTACTAATATGATGGTAGCATTATATATTTAAAGCATAGTATAACATGTTGATCCCACCTACAATATTGTTTATTTGGTAGCAAGGACAAACTAGCATAATTTACTAGGTACAACTTATGTGCAAGAAGCATCAAATGTTGACTGATATTTCATTAAAAAAGAGTGTTGAACTCTGCTAGTTAGTCATTCCTTCAATATTAGTAGTTGAGGAAGCTAACCATGGCAACAAATAGTGTAAAGCTTCTAGGTTCATGGGCCAGCCCATTCGTGAACCGCGTTGAAATAGCCCTCAAGATAAAGTCTATTGAGTCTCATGAGCTTATTCAAGAAAATATGTTAAACAAAAGTGAGTTGCTCCTCAAATCCAATCCTGTTTACAAGAAAATCCCTGTCCTGATCCACGACGAACAGCCTATCTGTGAGTCCCTTGTCATTCTTCAGTACATCGATGAAGCTTGGCTTAATGGTCCCTCCATTCTTCCTTCTGATCCCTATGATCGTGCCATAGCACGATTTTGGGCAGCCTAAATAGATGAAAAGGTTAAGACTTGATTTTCATGTCAACATTTCATGTCTTATAATTGGTAACAGTTGAATTTGTAACTTATCGAAAACAACTTCTCAACCTTTGACCCCACTTCGTGGGACTACACTGGGTATGTTGTAGCTGAATTTGTAACTTGACATGTTGTTTTGACTAGTATTTGAACTTAATGGTTAATTTCACGTATGTTCACTGAACTATTGTTTAGTAATTGAATGTCCTTTACATGCTTGAAAAGTCGTTTGGATCAGTAGTTATGTTCATCAAAGTTTCTTCTTGTTTTACCCCTTTTCTTGTAAATCAATAAGTTTGTGTACTGGTTGCAGTGGTATCCGTTGGTTGTGGAGTTTAGGAACGCGGAAGCAAAAGAAGCAAAAACAGCTGTGGTAGAGAAAATGTCTGAAGGGAATTTGCTACTGGAGGAAGCTTTTATCAAGATCAGCAAAGGTAAATCTTACTTTGGTGGAGATAGAATTGGTTACCTTGACATTGTTCTTGGTAGTTTACTCTGATGGGTGAAGGCAATCGAGATAATGGATGAAATGAAGATATTAGATGAAACGAAGTTGCCTAGCCTAGCTGAATGGGATGAGAGATTTTTCTCAGACAAAGTTGTAAAGGATATCATTCCACAGCCTGAGAAACTTGTGGAAGCTTATCGAAACTATATCGAGATGAAGAAAGCTATCTCAAATTACTAATGCCTCTGATTTCTTTGTCTATGCTTTGTTAAGGAAAGAGTGTCTCTTCCTAGATCTTGTTTAAACAGACGAAAAATAAAAGAAGTTTGCTGTTATTAATGTACTAAATAAACTCTCCTCGATAGAGATTCGGACATGTTGATCAAAGATAAATAATATGCATTCATGAACTATAGACACAATAGAATGCTTCAATTAGAAAGGGAAATATGATATGTCGTCTGTCCATAATTGAAGAGCTTTAGTGAAGAACTCTGCTTCATATTTGACCATGTCTGTACTTCTACCAGCTCTGAAAATTTTAATAAGTCAGTTCCACAACATTACCTGAGTTCAATGATGGGAACAGCTTTAGTAATTGTACATGTTCATGTCTGTTAGTCTGCCCGGAAATGAATGCCCTTTTGTCAATCGTGGTCAAATGGCCCTTAACTTAACATGAAGTCCATCGAGCATGAATTCATCGAAGAGGATGCTTTCAAGAAAAGTGGGAGTCTCCTCAAATCAAGTCTCAGTTCTCTTCCATGCTGAAAAGCCTATATGTGAGTCTCTCCTCATCATAGTATACATCGATGAAACATGGCCTAATGGTCGCTCCATCCTTCCTTCTGATCCCTATGAACATCCCACTGCCCGGTTTTGGGCAGCCTATATTGATGAAAAAATAAAGGTTTTAGACCAGTACTTTTGCCTAATTCCTGTTTAAGCTGCAAAAGAAAAAATACTCAACATAATAAATTTTGATTTGAAGTTTACGGGTTCCTACAACGATCTCAAGTTAATATACAATAATAACTGTGTCGAATCAAGTATCTATATATATATATTAGTGGATTTCTTGATATATACAGAGGGTGTGGGATTAAAATACATATTTGTTTATCATAGTATTAAAATAAGAGCACTAAAATACTAATTTGATTGTACCATTATGCTGGATGAATAGGAGAAGAAAACAAAAAAAGAAAAACTAAAACTGATGTTACAGAATGATAATGTAGTTTTTGGAGCTTTATGGTCTATAAGATGCCTTTACAAAGAAATAGATGCCAACTAACTTCTTGGTATTTTAAGTCAAATTGTACTTAAACTATCATCCAGCTAGAGTACAAACTACAGTACACATGACATTTTGGCAATCGATGTGTATGCAGTGGCAGATTCAGAATTTTAAATTAATGGGCGCTCGCTATATTTAAAGCATAGTACAACATGTTGATCCCACCTACAATATTGTTTATTTGGTAGATACAACTTATGTGCAAGAAGCATCAAATGCTGACTGATATTTCATTAAAGAAGAGTGTTGAACTCTGCTTATTAGTCATTCCTTCAATATTTGTTGTTGAGGAAGCTAGCCATGGCAACAAATAGTGTAAAGCTTCTAGGTGTATGGGCAAGCCCGTACGTGAACCGCATTGAAATTGCCCTCAAGATGAAGTCTATTGAGTCTGAGCTTATACAAGAAAATGTGTTAAACAAAAGTGAGTTGCTCCTCAAATTCAATCCTGTTTACAAGAAAATCCCAGTCCTGTTCCATGACGAAAAGCCTATCTGTGAGTCCCTTGTCATTCTTCAGTACATCGATGAAGCTTGGCTTAATGGTCCCTCCATTCTTCCTTCTGATCCCTATGATCGTGCCATAGCACTATTTTGGGCAGCCTATATAGATGAAAAGGTAAACACTTAATTTCATTTGTAACTTATTAGAAACAACCTCTCTACCTCTAACGTAGAGGTAAGGTTTGTGTACGCTCTACCCTCCTCAGACCCCACTTTGTGAGTACACTAGGTATGTGAATTCGTAACTAGTAAGCTTGATATGTTCGTTTGTAGTTAATTTCATGTATGATCACTGAACTTATTATTTAGTAACTGAATGCTACCATGCTTGAAAAGTCGTTTAGATGAGTAGTTAAGTTCATCAAATGGTTGTAGTGGTATCCATTGGTAGCGGAGTATAGGAACGCGGAAGGAAAGGAAGCAAAAGCAGCTGTGGTGGAGAAAATGTCTGAAGGAAATTTGCTGCTGGAGGAAGCTTTTATGAAGATCAGCAAAGGTAAATCTTACTTTGGTGGAGATAGTATTGGTTACGTTGACATTGTTCTTGGTAGTTTACTCGGATGGGTGAAGGCAATCGAGATAATGGATGAAATGAAGATACTAGACGAAACTAAGACGCCTAGCCTAGCTGAATGGGATGAGAGATTTTGCTCAGACAATGTTGTAAAGGATATCATTCCACAGCCTGATAAACTTGTGGGAATTTATCGAAAGTATCTCAAGATGAAGTAAGCTACCTCAAGTTAATAATGTTGCTGATTTTTTCTCTGTCTGTGCTTTGTTAATGGAAGTGTGTCTCTTCCTAGATCTTGTTTAAATGGACGAAAAATAAAAGATGTTTGTTGTATATTTATGCTTCGTATCAAAAATACTACGTTCAGTTGAACTCGTATCATCTAAAAGCTTCATCCCCCTTTGAATATGTCTAAATAAATTTGCTTCAAAGCATGTATTCCACATGCTGATATAGGCCTGCAATGTTGTGTGTGACCATGTCAAAGTCATCTTAGTATTTTCTCAATTTAGTCCCAATCTATTGCTTTCTTGTTTCACAACAAAAAAAACAAAGTCATTTTAGTATTCTATGTTTTCTTAAAATTATAATCGTTTGGTACGCAGGATAAGGTGAGATATTCCAAGATTAAGCCTGAGACAAATTTATACCATCTACCAAACACAGTATATATTTTATTTCCCATCCAACTTGCAAATTATTTTATCCCATCTCTCGAGTGGGATAAATTAGTCTAAGGATTATAAATCTCAGGATAATTTAGTCTGCATACCAAACGACCTAAATAAATATTCAACATTAGTGTGATACCACCTAAGTTCTTACTTCTTAGTAAATGCCATTCTTGGAATGAATTACTAAGTTGCCAAAGCATATAAATCTTTGATCATCAACAGTGTTTCATTAAACATTTGTATCCACCTAGTAAATTAACAACAACAATTTAGTCATGGCAACAAGTATTGTTAAGGTTCTAGGTACACAAGCAAGTCCATTTGCAAATAGAGTTTTAATTGATCTTAACATTAAGTGTGTGGACTATGAATTTATTCAAGAAGACATGTCTAATAAAAGTGAACTTCTTCTTAAATCCAACCCTGTTCATAACAAAATCCCAGTACTCATTCATGGTGACAACACTATTTGTGAGTCCTTAGTCATCATCCAATACATCGATGAGACGTGGACTAATGGACCCTCGATTCTTCCTTCTAACCCCCTTGATCGTGCCATCGCTAGGTTTTGGGTTGCCTACATAGATGACAAGGTATTACTTTCAACACAAACTATTTTTTTTGTCACATTAAAGTAATCGAACTATGTAACTTGCTCAAAAAAAATCAATAGCCGGATGCACTAAGTTGTTAGATGTACGATACAAAGTCCCACATTGGTCGTTAAAAAAAATGAATCTACATATTAGGTGTAGGATACTTTTAACAATGTGAGGCATTTTAGGGAAAATCATTCAGACTTGACTCAAAATGGACAATATTAAAGAGTACTTTTGGTTTGTTCTACTTCTAACCAACATGAATGATCATTATTTGGTTAGTCAAAATTCTTTTATTTTTCCAAGCTAAAAATTAACGGTCTGATCATTTGTATTTTTTCGAGCAATTTATTACATAGTTCAATCACTTTAACGTGACTTAAAAATATAGCCTTGTACATAAGTAAACGTACTGTTGTAGTGAGTAAAGTTCAATTACTTTTATGATGAGACGAAAATAAATTTGTGACTAAACTTGCAGTGGTTACCTTTGATGTCTGACCTTGGAAAAGCACAAGGAGAAGAAGCAAAACTAGAAGTACAAGAGAAATTACAAGAAGCATTGGTGCCTTTAGAAGAGGCATTTGTTAAGTGTAGCAAAGGGAAATCTTTTTTTGGTGGTGACAATATTGGTTACATAGACATTACTTTAGGGTGTATTTTGGGTTGGATAAAAGCAATTAAAATTATGTTAGGAATTGAAATATTTGATGTAACAAAGATCCCTGGATTGGTTAATTGGGGTGATAGGTTCTTGGAAGACAAATTTGTTAAAGGTGCTATGTTGGAGCCAGAGAAACTTGTTGAGATACTAGAGTTACATTTGACCAAAAGAAAGGCTAATAATGCAAACTAAAGGATGATTTCTTTTTGGGTAATAAAGATTGTCTGACTATGTTCTTCACTTGTTCGGACTTTTCAAAAATGTTGACATGTGTGTAGGATTAATATGCTTGTTTATTTGGCTTCACAAAGATCAAGATTGTAAAGTCAATTAATATGCTTAACTTATATACTATATCTTATATCTTAACTTGTGATCATGACGCTAGCTGATTCAAGTGAAATTATTGTTTTCGACTCGAACTACGTAAATATGTTAAAAAGTAAAGTATATACATATAATAAGATCACATACGTTTTATACTCATTGACTCTAGATCCTGAATTCGTCTCTGTATCACACAAATAAGATACGACTTATTGATTGATGAGACCATAAATCTATGGGAGACTAGTTATTTGCAACCAAATTATCATATAACCAAGTAGTCAGTCAAATTTGCATCATATAGATTTACTAAGGAGTAAAGCACTTCCTTTTAAAATGTTTTATCTTTATACGCTTAGAACGTGAGACACCTGATTAAGAATAAAAGAAATTCAATCTACAATTTATAAAAGACAAACTAGTACCTATTACATCAATTTTTGATAAAAGTGAGATATTTCGAATTCATTTGTGACAATATAAGTAATATAATAAGTATATATATGTGACACAATAATGTTTAGCTTTATGAAAAGGTGAGTATATGTGCATCCTGGCATAGCCAAATGGAGTAAGTAGAAACAACCTTTCATTTTAGATGGAATGGGAATTATTTATAGCCACTTTTTGAGTCTTCTTAAAGTTAATTTCAAATAATTCAATATTTCCTAACAATACCATGCCTAATATGGTCTTTGTTCCTTTCGGGGAGTTCAACCTAAGTTTACGATTCAACAGAATTCGATAGTTTGAAGTTAAACTTAATATAT
>JAJOOR010002856.1:0-31690 GCA_036250505.1 Solanum acaule
ACTTTGGCTTCATTGTGGAGCATGTGTTCCAAGAATCCAAGAAAGTAACCAAATAGCAGATAGGCTTGCTAGCTTGAGTCACTCCTCTTCTCAGATGTAGATGTTCAACAATTTCACTGATTTACCATCACAAACTAGAACCCAATGACAGTAGACAGACCATAAAGGTCTCCAACAGAAGAAAATCAGAAATTATTTGACCCACCTTGAAACATGGAAATTTTTCTCTAAAAATGGTTCGGGAACACTGCTCTAAAAGACCTACCCAAGGCTTCACCAATTTGCCAGAAACAAGAGTTCCAGTATTGCCCGAAACAGAGACAACAACATATGGAGCCCCTCCTTCAGAAGGAACACACGGGACTGGGAAATCAATGACGTGATTGCTCTACTTGCAACCCCTAGCATATTTCAACATTAATGTGCATCAAGCAGACAAAATCATTTGTGGTACATCTAAATGGGAGGAATACACAGTCAAGGAAAGTTATGATCTAATGGAATTCTGGAGGATTGGCCTTGGAAGCATGTTGGAGGATCAGGCTACCACTCAAAGTTGCATGCTTGACCTGAACAGCTCTCAATAATGCTTTCTTGACACTAGATAATCTTCGCAGAAGGAAACTTACTCTAGTAAACAGACGTCATTATGCAAACAGAATCTTGAGAGTGTTAGCCACCTATTTTTGCACTGCCCCATCACAACTGATAGTTAAAACTTTTTCTTCTCTCTATATGCCCTTTCCTGGAGTATGCCCAGGTCAATCAAGGAGTCAAACATCAGCTGGATCTCTTGGAGAGTTGACAAAGCCATCAAGGAAGTCTAGAGGATATCCCAGCAATCATCTTTTTGGTTATTGGAGCTAACTGGTCACACTTTTGGTAATGTGGCATCTTCCTAATACCATTTCAATAATAATCTTTAACCTTATAAAAAAAAAAGCTTAATTTTTGAAGATAAATAAACTGTTGGGTATGTTTTGTGGTAGTTATTGTTCCTTTTCTTCAAATTGCTTTATCCTGGTTTATATAGTAGTTTGTCATGGCTTCTAACTTACTTTTAATATTTTTTTTAGCCGACTACTTTGTTTTGCTTGTCCTTGAGCATAAAACTTGGTATGTTGTTGTTGTTGAAGAAAATGCTCAATTTAATATTTGATTTCAATGTCTATTACTGGTTATGCGAGCTGTATTACAGCAATAAAGCAAATTAATGTAATTATAGAGGTAAGGAAGAAGTACCCGTCGAGTATTTTCATGGCAGCCTTACAATGTTCTCGTGGAATTCGAAGCGCCCATAAATTCAAGTGCATATCAAACTTGCTCTCGTCCAGTTCCACCATTTTCACAGGATTGAGGGAGCTCAAGTTCTAAACCTCAATTAATGGAAGATTCCAAATAGCACAGTGGGTTTAGGGTTTTTCTTCTCAATTTGGGAAGAAGAAAACAAAGAAGTCCCTTTATTTTAAGTTTAGACTTAAAATGATCCTTTATAAATTGAACGGAACATTAATGGTCTCTTAAGTTTGGAAAAAATAGCATATTTAGTACACCCAACCATAAACCGTGATGTTTTTGACCGCGTCCGCTAACGGGACGAGTCGGGTTGTACGGAGCAGATTGAAATTAAAAATTAAATTGAATGTACGTGGGATAGAGTAAATTACAGATCTATGTGAGTTTAAAGAAGTTTTTTTTTTTCTAAAATTTTATTTTTACCTAAAAATCAAAACAAAAGCAAATAGATGCATGTTTAGAAATGCATTTATGAGTTTATATAAGCGTATTTGCCTCGCAACTATATTGCTCCACATAATTTGTATTATATTGAACAAAATAGTCTTATATTTTTGCGATGCTATCTTTAGCAAAATTAAAAGGAGCAGCACCTATTGTGCTTCATTTTTTATCCAAAAATTTTCTTGTTGAAAATATTTGATATGAAATTATGATAGCTAAGAACCTCGTGAATTCATCGTTGTTGAATATTATGAATTTGGGTAGCAAAATCTTCAACTAAAATGCACATTTAAGACAGAATTTTTTACAATATAATCACATTATGATGTTCCTTTAAAAAAAGGATCGTTCTCATACTTGTCCATGGTAGAGGATTTATTCACAAAGTAATTTTTTTTTAAAAAAAAAAAATCTACTCAAAATTGATAGTCTTTCCATATGGATAAGGGCAAAAAATATTCCTAACTTATTAAATTTGGCTAAAAATAATACCTTCTTTTAATTATTGGATCAAAATATCCTATCAAGGTTATTATTTGACTGTAAAGTATTTCTAAACTAATTAAAGTCGCATAGCATTGATTCAAGTTTAATATAATGTGAATTAAATTGTCCTATACTTACGTTAAAAGAAAATATATTATCCATTATATTTCACGTTCATAGTTCGATACAAATATTTGAATCAAACTCTTTATATTTAATGATTTTGTGTAGTCAAGAATTTGGGGGGGAAGTGCCTTTGGTTTAATATTGTATGTCTTCGCTTTTTCTCTATATTATAAATATAAAATCAATACATAAAAGCCATTAAGAACATTATAATGTTTTCAAAACGTTCTTTTCTCTCTATTTTATTTTATTTTTCAAATATATAGAGAGCAAAATTCTTATACATATATTATTAAAACTTGGATCAATCATACAATATCGCAGTGGTTTTTGTAAAGTCTCACCTAGTCAACAAAAAATACTATTGAGGGAACTTTTGATCTAATAGGTGAAAGATGAGTATTTTTTAACTTCGAACGAATTGAAAGAGATAGAGTGAATCTATAATATACAAAATGATCATTGCGATCCAAATTATTATGATCTCCCAAATCCTAACATCATAATGCATTTAATTTTAAGACATAATAAACATGAAAAGATATTAATAACTCAACTCAACACATACAATATTTATTTGACACAATTTCATAAGCGTCACCACAATATTGAGGAAAAGAGTACAAACAACTTGCCATGATACAACAATTAAACACATCAAAAAGCAATACAAAAAAAAAAGTACAAGAAAATCACAAACGTACCATAATAAATCGAAAACATAGGTACAAAGATCATAAACATTTAAACTTTAAACCCTCTCCTTAATTACAAGGAAAGAAATAACCAAACCGTAAAATCCAGCCACCATTGAAGGCAATGAAGTGATTATGGCACTGGAGGATTGCGATGGAGCCGGGGCGGGGGCATGGTGGTGGCCCTCATGAGCTACAACAACAGATACCATGAATATAACACAAGCAACAAAGTTGAATGCAACACTTGAAGCTTTGAAAGCCATTACTTTTTCGTTTTTCAAGATTCAAATGTTGCCTTCAACTTGTTTTGTTGAGAATACGATTTTTTTTTAGGATTAAAATGGATTGTGTTGGGAGTTCTTCGCAAATACTATACTTATATATACTATATGTTTTTAAGGTGGTACGAGTTTTAATAATTGACAAATTCGTATTATCATTCTTTCATTGACCTTTTTATTTTTATTTTTTTTCCATATATTTATTTTTGTATGTGGAAATAAAGCAAGTAGCTGGATGATGGGAGATCATTTCAACAATTTTTAGTAAGAATTGGTTTTTAATTATTACAAGTACATGATTATTTGTACAATGACACCAATAAGTTCTCAATATTTAACTATTTTTTATATATAAAAAAACTCATTGAGTTGTAAGAACTAGACAAAGTCCAAATTAAATGACTCGGCTTTGATAATTAGCTTAATGGACAATGAAATGAATTGAGAATTAATTAAGTTAGTAAAAATAAAAATAAGCTAGGTGATTTTTTTTCATCTATCATGTCTTTGATGAACATACTTACCTAATATTTATCGATTGGATATGATAGGTGTCTCGTTAAAATATTAATTAAAATGCACATAAAATGATCCGAACATCATGATTCACGATTATTAAATGAAAAACTCGGTCTTGATGGTTGTTAAGAACGTGAGAGCGATTTTTTTTTAAAAAAAAAAGGAAAACATACTTCTGATGATGAATGAGAATGACAATGGGATGTTTATCAATTCGAAAATGGAATGTATTGTCACGGTTCACTTTTACTTATCACATTTCATTTCTCAAGAGTTAATTTATATGAATTTTGATCACCCTTTAATAATTGGAAGATGGAATATACTCGTTATTCTATCAATTGGAAAATGGTATATATTCTCACCGTTCATTTTTATTTGTCACATTTCATTTATCGAGAGCTAATTTATATGAACTTTGACCAACATTTTAAGATGTATTTTTTCATCATATTAATACAAGAAGGAGAAAAATTACAACTTATTAGTAATTTTCGTATAATTTTCAAACATCTACTTTTAAATTTAAAATATTAATTTTAAATTAATCTGATACAATTTAGACCTAAAAACTAATTAAATTAACTCTCAGTAAAAATTAAACGGATTAGGGAAAAATTATAATGAATTGTTTATATATTTTTATCACAATGAAACTAAAAGTCGGGGGAAATGTCACAGTTGCCCCTCTAACCTTAGAAAATTAAAATATATAGTACTACGTTAATTAAGTCCAATTCTTAATTTATTGCTTCCACGATTGGAAGATTAACTAAAATATATCGATTTGTTTAATTATTTCCGTAACAACTGAGAAAAACTAATTAAGAAGTGGACTCTGTAAAACTAGACAAAGGAAAAGAAATTAAAGACTCAGTAAAATAATTAAATTAAATACGTGTAACTTTAATTAAATATATTGTCATCGTCAACTTAAAAAGTAAACTTTCATTTTTCATAATATAAGGGGATATTTACAAGTACCCCATCTTTATTTTCTTAATATTTAGCTAACAGTTTGTTTATTAAACCTTATATCTTATAAAGAACACTTTCAAAAAATTATTGATACATCTATGGTAATGGTAAGGAATAAGGATGAACTTTTATGGCTTTATACGTATAAAATCTCTTAAAAATTTATCAATAAATTTCATTCATACACTTGAACAATAACTTGTTTCAATTAACCATATGATAAAATGTTCTTATTAGACACTTTTAATTCAAATTTCTTTTTACAAGTAATCTCAAGTATCTATTACTCCAAGTAACTAAGTTAACCACAATAAATACATTATCTTGACAATTGAGATAATCTTAAAGTTTTACGGTTTATTAAGACTAATACATATATTTATTTATTTTAAAATGATATATTTAAAGTGATTAACTTATCTATGCGTACTTCAAAATTCACACACCAGAATTTCATAATTTGAACTAAAAGCGCTTAATAAAAATATTTTAAATGCTCAACTAAAAAAAATTATAATTTAAATATCTAAATGAAATTTACTAACAAATCGGACGGATAAGATTTTGTTATTTTATTTTTGGGGTCAAGAAAGATCCATACACATTTGTTTTTTTATGAAAGGCAGACGTATTGGAAGACGTGCCTATAACAATGACAACATGAATTGGTGATGGGGTGGCAGAGTCAAATTGGCTCTCTTTCTGTTTAGTTAATTTTATGTTGGACATCCATTAACTAACAAATTATTGTCTTCTTTATAAAATGAAAAATATTTTTTCTCGAAAATAAGTTGCTTAAAAATGAGGAAAATGATTTTTCTAATAGATATAAAACAAAAGGTTTCACGTCGATTATGTTTTCTTTACCTCGAAACACTTCATCTTCACTCTGATCCTATTGGGCCTCCCATAGTCAGTTGCGGACAGGGGCGAAGCTACTATATCGGAAGGGGGTTCGGACAAATCCACTAACTTTTCCGTAGATCATATATTCCTATAAAAAATATCAAATACAAAGTACAGATAAATTTCCTGTGAACTCACAACTATAATGAGACGGGCGGCCCTGTGGCCTCCACGTACCCAGTAAGTTCTTCAGCATGCGTGTGTCGTGGGTTCGAAACTCACTCTCGTCAAATAAAACATTGACTTTTTTGTCTTATAAAAAAATAGAAAATGGGCAAATGATAAATACTCACTCTCGACACTATGTTTTTGGATTTCAGATAAAAACATTGAATTTCTTTTATAAAAAAAAAAAAGAGAAAGTCAGCAAATGATAATTTATATTAATTTTTTTTTTATAAAAATCGCTATATGATTAAATAAACAGAGAAATAGTGCTTGTGTCATACTATATAACAATATCTAACTATTGATTTCTACTCATACATTCAAAAAGATTTAACCCAAATATATTTTCATTGATTACTACATATTCAAAAAACTTTAACCTAAATTTATTTTCAAAAGTTAGGGTTCTAACTTTTATTGTTGATCTGATTGTTATCATCCGACCTCTACCCTCCAATATGTACTATGTACTCTCGCCTCTCCTTTTTTATTTTTTTCTTATTTGTTTGCTTTTACACTGTAGAATTTTCTATTCAAAAATTAATTTTTAATCTTTGATCCTAAGGTTATCCCACATATTGATAATTGATTATATTGAAATAATTGTTGTTTGCTTTTCAAAATTTTAACTTTTGAAGGCAGTAATGGTTCAAGGTCATGGTGAAACTAGTAAAATATATGTTTTAGGTGTCTAAATATTAATGGCGAATTTAATAATTTTAATCTCACTTAGGACAATATTAAAAATTATAACAAAAATGTTTGAAATTTATATTAAAAAAGTTATTCATCTTTTGTTAACAATATTTTAGAACTTTAAATTAAATTACTCAAATCTTCATATTATTAAATTAAGTTTTTACAGTAACAATATTTAAGGTAATGTTTTCAAACATGACTAAGATCTCATTAACATAATTTGTGTATTGTGAGTTTTAAGATCGTTATCCTTTTTAAAATTTAGAACGTAAGTATTCCTTAATCTTTAACCAAGAGGTCTCGGGTTCGAGTCCCCTTGAGTACAGAGTTGTCTTTGTTAGGGAGCGTTTTACCCCCAATGTGGGATTTTCCGGGCGTGAATCCAAATTTAGTCGAGCTCCAATATGAATACCAAACACTGAATGGGAAACCAAAAAAGAACCCACAGGCCTAGAATCCTGGATCCGCCTCTAGTTGCGGATACAATTTAAAGATAACAAATTCATATGGACTTAGTACTTTCAATACAGAATATAATTGTGTAAAAAATCATGAAAAGTCGCCATAAATAATAAATATACTACCACAAAAAAAGACTCTTTAAGAATGGGCATGAATCCATATCTTTAATATGTAGTAACTCATATCTTTTTCAATGCTCAAAATCTCTAAGATTGAACTCATAAAGCAAAAATCTCTGAATTGTTTTTATCTATTATATTTGTATAGAATATATATAAATACGTTTAGAATAATATTTTCATTATTAAAAAATTGGATTTAGGGACAAACAGATTTTGTAGTTAAATATCAAAACATCACTAATCCTATTTAGTGATGATTTTCTGTTAGTTACGAGCGAAATAGCGACGAATTAGCGAAAAAGTTCGTAGCTAATTTCAAGTTTTTAAATAATATATACCGAAATAAAGATAAGTAAAATCTCACTTATTCTCCTAAAATATTTTCTTTAGTATCAAATACACCCTTTAACTTAAGGGTCCCTAAGTAGTCAATCTACTGTATGGTCCTTTGATGTGAATAAAAACGCTTCAACGTTGTTTGGGAAATGAAAATATTAAACAAAACAAATCAATGGTTATTCAACATTGTAATAGTCATTTTCCCATAGGATTTTAAGAAGAAATAAAATTCTTTCAAAATCTACAAAGTTAATAACTAAATTAAATATTTCAATAATTTTAAGATTCGGTTAAGTTTAGGCCTAATCAGGACCGGACCAAGCTCGGCTGAGTTCAACTCACTCAGGCTCAATTGTCAACTTTACACAAGAGCCATGAAATTGCGACACATAAAAACTATAGAAGCCAATAAACAAGTGATTTACACAAATAAGATCTCTTACTATCATTATTAGAGTTGTCAAAATGGGTTTGACCCGTTAAGTCAGTTCAACTCAATCCTTGAATTAAGTGGGGTTTTGCCTAATTTTTTGGGCTCATTTAGGAACGGGACTTTTTTGCCCAACCTCATTTGGTCCGCTACCCTCGTAGGCTCAACTCGCAAGCCCGTGGGGTATATTAAGTGTTAAAAATATTTATTATATATATTTTAGTAGTGTTTTATTTGTAAATGTTTTGTCAATAAATATTTAAAAAATATAAAATCAAGTCTAACTCCTTTGCAGATCTTTTACATTTTAGGGCCATTAGACCACTAAAATCAAGTCTACTTTTGTTTTTATATTTTCCATTCCCCCTTTGTTGTCTTATTTATGAAAAAAGTGATCATGTAATATTTTTAATTTGGATTAATCTTACGATGTTGTATCTTGACTTTTATGTTGGCAATCATGTATTTTTGTAAGTATTAACTGAAGTGTGTAATTCATAAGTGAATTTTTGTATGTATTAATGTCGTGTTCATTAGACATCAACGTTTGATACTCTTAGATACTACTTTCTAAGACACCAATGTTTTTCATTTTTTGGTTGAAGGACTGACCCATTCCAACCCGTGGCCTACTTAGGGCTGGGTTGGATTGCTATTTTATAAGCCCTTTAATTAAAGGGAAAGTTACATAAATATATATACTATAAATAAAAAATATTTATCATTTATAGCAATAACATTTTTTTTTCCACTTGATCACTTTTAATACATTTATAATACAGCTTTAATACATATTACAAAGAACAATTTACTATTCACATATAATACAAGTTTTATTAATGGATAGTACATTTATCACACATTTTAATACACTTATAATACAATGTGTCAACTTCTTACCAAACAAGCATAATATATTTTTAAAAACAGTTATAATACATATATATTGCATACTTAATTCACTTTTAATACATATTACAGATTTAACATAGTATTGTTATGTATTGCTATAAATGGTAATAAATAAAAAGTATCGTTAAAATCAGTAATTATTTATTAAAGGCACTCATCCAAGTAATTTTTCCTTAATTAAAAGGGTCAATCCGTCCTCTCTCTATCACGTTAGGATTGGGTTGGATTGGGCCAACCCATTTTGACAACTCTAACCATTATTCACGGCCAGAAATTGGCCATAAACTTGCTTATGGATTTCAATCGTTATAAAAATAGTAAAGTTATCTTGTCACAAATTTTGATCTCTATAAAGTTTGTCATATAATGACCTTATCACAAATTCTAACCATCGCTAGAAATTAGTCATCAGAATTTAATGATTTTAGTGAATGTATAAATTTCAACATGTTTTTGTTTCAAAATTAGTCCAAACTAGTCAAAATAAACTCTAAGTGATTCAAAATTTAATATTTATTCTAAAAAATCTGACAGTTAAATTCAGCCAAAATCTTAAAAATAAATAGTCACTTTATTTTCTTCAATAATCAAGCTCAATAAAATATAGCAATGGTATTTTTCAAGTAACTTTAACCGTCACACTCAATTTCATATCATGAGCATGAGTTACTAATTCTTCAAATGTTTTAGGTTTTATGTTTTGCAACATATGATGAAGATATGCATATGCATATTTCGATCCCAAAAGTAGTTAAGTCTCAAACTCCTCCAACGATTGATGAAGTTAATGGCTTGCTCATTATTACTTTGGTGGGCGTTAGTAAGCTCTATCATGCTTACAACACGCCTTGTAAGCATTTATTAAAAAAAATAACCACAAATGACTAATAGGTCTTCAATTATCTAAAGCATGTAGGAAGAAGATAGATAAGAAGGAGAAAAAGAAGAACAAGATTCTGGCTTGTTTCGCTGAACTTCTAAATCTGTTTATTTTGATTTTTTAAAAGTATTTTATTGGTGAAAAACAATTTGTATTTAATCAATAAATTTTATAAACACTTTTGAGCAGCAATTAGATTTGACCTATCTTTTTCAAAATGCTTCTAATTAAGTGCAATTTTCTCAAAAGTACTTTTAAAAAAAGATTTTTTTAAGCTTCTAAAAAATAATTTCAATTAGTTTTATTACCTATATCATTTTCTAATAGTATATTAGTATATATGTATAGTTGCTACTTTGGCCATTTCATTAGAACAATATGCAACTATTTTATAAATTATTGGACCCTGCTTGCCTGGATTCCAATATCTAGAATTTAATTATCAATAAAATTAAAAAATTGTGCATGAAAATTAAAGACAAATAGTGTCTCAACATTATCTAATACTACCATTAAAAAAGGGTCAATGGTTCCCAAATTATGCCTTGGTGGGATAGATGACAAATCCACTTACACAAATAATCTGAAGTTTTGTCCATGAAATCATTAAAGATAATATTCTTTATTTTTTTGTTTAACAAAGATAATATTTAAGTAGTTAATTGAAATTATAGAATATAATTTATCTAATTTTGACCTCATGTATTTCGAGATACATGTATCTGGACGCATCAAAATCTGGTAAGATTCATAATATTACAAACTAAAATGTATCAAAATAATTAGTTCCTAAACTAATGAAATTTCCGTAAGTTCCCCAATTTCACATTCTAACAGATATTATCTCAACAATATTAGAAGCTAACATCATATAAATTGCACTACCTGAATGGCATATGGACAATACATTTTTCTACAAATTTACCTTAATTTTTTAGCCATGTGTTAGTTAGCTATATTTCTATAGGGTAGGTGTATAGTCTCTGTTGCATGATCAACATAAAAAATGAAATGTAATATTTAATTTTTTGCGTGTGGACAAAATGTAAACAACCAAGGTTAGTTATATAAGATTTACAAATATTCCTTAATTTTTTTTAATAAAATGGTGGTGTTTTGAGTCTAATTTCGCATAAGATACACGATAACTTTCATCAGTACAATCCACTAAATTTTTTAAACATTTAATAATTTTTTCGTCTTTATTGATCTTGAAACTAGGCGCACCGTATTTCGAAACTTGATAACTTGCTCATAATTTTACTATATCAAGTTAGCAGATCATGACGTATGTCTCCAATAATTTTCACCGACTTTATTAAACGATAAAATAAACCATGCTATACATTGCTATTAAGTGCACAAGAAATGTCTTATGAATATGTATATATAGTACTCTAAATCTATATTTTACGTGTTATATTAAAGTTTCTCATCATCTTACATGACAAATAATACATCCTAATAACAATACAATTTCTTACGTAACAATCTAAAATAAAATATTAAGAATTATCTGAACCACAACAATATCGAAGAAAAATTAAGATGATAGAGACGGTCAAAATATTTAGTTTTGATTAAATAACCGACATATTGATATGATATGATATTTTTTTTTTAAAAAAAAATAACAGATCAAATCGAAATATTAAGATACAATGATATGAATCAATGATTGATTTATTTAATATACTAATTTGGATATGGTGCCACTATAAGAGTAACTAATGTTACTTGAAAGAAATATCCACCAAAACCTTAGTGTAATTTTCAATTGAGATGTATTATTCTCTTTTTAGCTTAGTTTCTTTGCTTCTCTTCTTGTCCTCCCTTGTTATTCTAGTTAGAAAATGGAGTAAAAACAAAAAACAAAGGTTACCTCCAGGTCCATGGAGACTTCCTTTTATTGGAAGTTTACATCATTTGATCATTGGAGGACAACTTCCACATCGCGTTTTTAGAAATTTAGCGCGAAGGTATGGACCTATTATGTACTTACAACTCGGGGAAATTCCTGTTGTGATCATATCATCACCTACTATTGCACAAGAGATTTTGAGAACTCATGATCTCACATTTGCTGATAGGCCACAATTTGTATCCACAAACATCATATTTTACAATAATAAAGATATTGTATTTAGCCAGTATGGTGATTACTGGAGACAAATGCGTAAGATTTGTATGGTAGAACTTCTTAGTGTGAAGATGGTCAAGTCCTTTAGTGGAATTCGACAAGATGAACTTTCAAGTCTCATATCATCTATTCGTTCTACAAGGGGCAGAGCTACTGTCATGACCCGAGCCTACACCCTGGACGTGGCTGACACTCGAGAACCATTGATGGTCCCCAAGCGAACCCTCATCCTGGCTGACTACAAGCGGAAAACTAATTCAAGCATACAAAGCTTAAAAACTGAATAAAATTCATGAAACTGAAATACAAAGCTTTAACTCAAATGAAAAACTCTAAATAAAATAATATATTCAACTCGCCATAAAATAGGCAACTTAAGTCTTTAAACATTTAATAAAATAAATGAATAATACAGACTTCTCAACTATACTGACTATCTATGAAGCCTCTAACTGATAACGATGGAAGTCGGGACAAGACCCATGACATCCTGACTAAACTGAAAAGTAAATGAAATCCTCTGGAAAATAAGGAAGCTCACCATAGCTAACTCGAACTCTCGGATGTATCAATGAATCTCCTGTTGATGATCCTGAATACCTGTGTCTGCATCATGAGAAGATGCAGGCCAAATGGCTCAATACGTGGAATGTACGAGCATGTAAGGGAATTCTAAAGCATAAACATAAGCTTGAAAAGAATCTGAAAGGAAACTGAAGAACTTACCTGGCTCAACTCAACTCAACATAATTGAACTCATTTCAATATAAAGCAGTTTTAAAACAAGTGCAATATAAAAAAAAATGTTTAAAACATGATGCCAACTCTGTATGTATGCAAATATACAAATAACTCAGAGATGTATGTAAAAATATAAATAAACTGATGTATATAAAAATACAAATAACTTATGTGGGAGTTTCTCTAACCGATAACCATCATATAAGAGCTATTGTGATGATACAACGATCTCCCTCACGCTGCCAACGCATCCTATACCTTGCCACGGGTATAGGACCTGAACTACTAAGTGGATCTACTAGTCTATTGTGAAAATGATTCATCTAAAAAGTATGACCCTTTTCTACCCATGGTGGCTACATGGTTTATGGGGGTTGTGAGTTGTCTGAACTCTCCTTCATATCGATGCTCAATACTACTCCCAAAATATACTAGCTCTTATGTTTTAAAAACATACTTCTTTCTGCTGATTTGAGATAATTGCTCAAAAACTTAGCTCAAAGACTATTTTGGAAATCTCAGTTTCCTCTCTTGCTTCATTTAGAAAGCGATTACTCTTTTCTGAAAACTAGCCCTAAAGCTCTTTGGAAATCTCAGTTTCCGTTCTTATTTAAATGTGAAAACATTTATAAACTCTTTGGGAATACTTAGTCCCCATATACTTTTGAAGAAAATGACTTCAACTTTACTCTTTACTCTTTACTGAACTCAAAGCTTTAAGTCTTAAAACAAAGTTTATACATTTGTAAAAGACTTCTTAAGGTATTGTTCATGCCGAATTATGGGCATGAACGACTCAATGCAAGGTTTTCAATAACCATAGATAAAACTCAAATACTTGGAACTCAAGAACTTCAATGATACTACTAATTTCAAGAATGCTCAACACAGAGGGTTCATGTGGAATTATGAACATGAACTACTCAACTCAAGGACTCAAAGATACTTCTCATCTCAAGACTGTTCGACTTATAGGGTTCATGCGGAATTATGGACATGAATAACCCAACTCAAGGACTTCATGAGTAACATGTAATAGTCCAATGATTAGAAATGTAATCTCAAAGGGGTTAGTAACTCAATACTTAAGATTTAGGACATGGAGATATTACTCCTCTCATAGATACTCAACTTATGAAGTTCATGCGGAATTTATGGGCATGAACGACTTGACTCTTAGGTCTACACAACTACATGAAACTCGTGCATACAACTTTTCTCATTCTCATACTTACTTTCTCAAAACTTAGTTCAAATCGATAGTTAATCTCAAAGGATTCACAATTGAACTCAAAGGCTTTCTTGAACTCTACTCTTAACTCTCTCTTGAATGTGAATTACGAATTCAAGAGTTATGGTTCATGATATGAAGGATCTCATGATGACAAAGTAGATTCATGAATACATTCTCCTCATCCTCATACTCACTTGCTCGAATCTTGAAACAAGTTACTAGTAATTGTAGAAGACTCCTCAAAAAGACTCCAAGGGACCTTATCAAAAAAGGTTTGAAAGAACTCTCAAACTTGACTCTTGACTTCTCTTGACTTTGATCCTAACTTTCCTTGAATTGGATTATGGATTCACGGTTCATGATCTCATGTTTATGGAGGATCTCAATAACAATATATCAATTCGATAATTAGGAATAGAACTTTTAAAAGAAACACGAACTCAAGAACTCAAAATCAACTTATCTCAAGAATACTCAAATCTAGGGGAAAAATCCTAGATTCCTCTTTTACTGATTTAAATGTAGATGTAGGGCGTGAGTATGAACTAGTCCAACACTATGGTAGTCTTACATACTTGAAAAAAACAAGGTTCTTGAAGAATCTTGAAGAAAACTTGATAGAAGCCTTGAAACCCTAGCTTGAAGGTAAACAATCAAGAAGACCTTTCTTGAGATTCTCGAATTAGTTTCTTGAAATCTCTATGGCAAAAAATTATGATTTTCATGAGTGAAGATGAAAATCTGATTGTTTTGAGCTTTTTGTTTGTCAAGAAATTCGTTGGTGGTTTTCTTGGAGGTAAAAAGACAAAAAACGATTATTTTCCCGTCGGCTAATTCGTAACAGCACTATATAGGTTACTAAAATAGTTATAACTTTTTACTCAGATATTGGATTGACGTGAAATTGGTGGGGTTGGAAAGTAGATTCAATTACCTTTAATTGGATAGGTTATGGCTCACGTAACTCTTAATATTCTAAGAGATATGGTCATTTAAAGTTCTCCCAAGAAGAATCTTACATTAAAACTTAATGAAACTTCAAGAACACTTATCAAGAACTCATCAAGAACTCTAATCTTTTAATTTCAAGAATGAAATTACGCTTAATAAATCATGATTGGAGTGTGGGTGAAAGAACCCAACACTATGGAAGCTTACATACCTCTTAGGGATTAACCCATGGCGAAAATCCGCAACAAAACGCAAGACTCTTGACGAACGCTTTAATCCTCTCCTCTTTTCTCTTCTTCTATTCTCTTCTTGAACTCTGTCACAAATGTTGTTGTGACTGTTGAATTAGAAGTTTTCTTATTTTACTTTAGGTCCTCTAAGTATTTACTTATTTTATTTCAGTCTTGCAGTTTAGTCCCTTAAGAATAGTTTGTGGTTATTTGCATTGTAGTCCCTCTTTCTGTTAGGAATAGGACAATTGTAGTACTATCCGTTGTCTGTAACAAGTACTATTAAACGATGTAATCGCATTAAGAGGAAAATATATCAGAAATTTATCAAATTCTCTCTTTTCTTTCTCCTCTTTATTTCTCATTCGCTTTTAGCAATGGTATCAGGAGCTCCTCCTGTTACAATGGTATCAGAGCCACCTGGCACCTCTACGCCGCCGGAAATGGCTTCATCCACCGCACTTCAAGCCTTACAAGATGACGTTCGAGCTGTCCGAACTCAGTTGGCGATGTTCGTTGATGATGTTAGCAAACGTTTTGAAACTGTCGAGCTACAACAATCACAATTTCACACTCACTTCAATGAGATGCGTGAGACGAACAAGAAACTTGAGATTTCACATATGGGAGTACAGTCCATCCCTTCTTCCCCGACGACTCCACCAACGGATTCGACTCCACTCACAACACCCATCGGCACTCAGGGTTTTCAGCAACGAGTGGAAACTGGAAAATCACATATGGTTGGTTCCCATCCATCTTTCAATCAGTCTGTGTTTGAAGTAGGCCAGGGTTTTACGTTTCCACCAGCACCTCTTTTCTCAAGCCCTCATCTGTTTCGAAACCCAGCTTATTCTTCAGCTCCTCCTATCCTTCCCAATCCGATTATTCACTGTCCTTCCACTCCAGAGTCTTCAAACCCTCAGCAAAATCTCAAACCAAAGATCAATTTTCCAGACTTTGATGGTAACAACCCAAGGAGTTTGTTAAGAAAATGTGAGAAGTTTTTTGAGTTATACAACATTTTTGAACAGGAAAAACTTAGTTACGCTTCGGTGCATTTGGGGGAAAGGGTCGATATATGGTTTGATAGTTACGTGGTCAACCATCGAGGCAGTATAACATGGCAAAGATTTTGCACTGAGGTCTGTCGGAGGTTTGGTAATATCAGACCTCAAGATATAGTTAACGAGTTCAATAAACTTATGCAAGTTGGAACTGTTGATCAGTACCAAGAAAGGTTTGAGGAACTAACCAGTTATATGACTATCATCAACCCATTATTGAATGAAACTCATTATGTGGCAAGTTTCATTAGTGGGTTAAAAATCGAATTAAAACCGTCGGCGAAATTGGCAAGTCCTACAACAGTCTTAGATGCTTATGAGGTTGCAAAGTTGTACGAAGAATCATTTAGGGCTCTTCTTCCTTTTGTTTCTACCAGAACACCCCCAAATATTGTCCAAAGGCCTTTAGCCATAACCTATCCCAGAAATGCCCAAGCTAATCCTATTAAACCCCTTGCAGGCCCTTCCTATCAGCAGCCTCTGAAACTCACCTATCCAAATCAAAGGCCACAGGGTAGAACTCCACTCAAACCAAATACCATGCCTCCTAATCATGAGATTTTGAGAGAACATGGACTTTGTTATAGGTGTAAAGAAAGATACTACCCTGGTCATCAACGCAAACAAAGAACCTTGCATGCTATAGAAGGTGAGGCAACAGTAGAGGAAGGTGAACAACCAGACGTCTTCTTGGATGTTCCAGACACCTTGGAGGAGGAAACAGAAGAACAGGCTGAAGTATCATTGAATGCCTTATTAGGATTAAGTTCTGCAAATGGTAATATATCCACCATTAAGATTGTGGGATATGCTGGAAAGCTGCCAATGACAATCTTAATTGATAGTGGGTCGACCCATTCATTCATTGACCCTCAAGTTGTGAAGTTACTAAGGCTACCAGTACGTCCCATGATCAGACCTATGAGGGTGTTAGTTGCCAATGGCCAGTTGATGAGTTTTGAATTTGAATGTCCATCATTTGGATGGAAAATGCAAGATGAGCAGTTCAACTTTACACTCAAGTTGATGAAGGTGGGTGGCTGTGACATAATCTTAGGTATGGATTGGATAGACATGGTAGCACCAATCATACTCCATACAAGACCTCACAATCTGAGTTTTATGACTGTGGAGAGAATGGTTACATTATATGGAATTACAGATGATTCTCAGGTAATTTCAGTGGACACCAAAGCACTTAAGAGGATGCTCCAGTGTTGAACTTGTGAAGTAGTGGCTGAATTGGCCTGGATACAGGAAGAAATGATAAATGAGCAAAAAGAGATGTATGTTGAAATCACCAGACTGCTGGAACAACATGAGGAGGTGTTCCAGGAACCTAAGGAGTTGCCACCAACTAGAAATTGTGATCATGTGATCAACTTAATTCCAGGAGCTCAACCTTTCAATCTCAGGTCTTACAGGTATTCCTGTGACCAAAAAATGCAATTGAGTCTATTATCAGTGACATGTTGAAGGTTGCCACTGTAACACCTAGTCAATCACCCTTTGCCTTCCCAGCTCTTTTAGTTAAAAAGAAGGATTCAACATGGAGATTATGTGTAGATTACAGGAGGTTGAACAATCTAACAGTAAAGAACAAGTACCCTATCTCTTTGATTGATGACCTATTGGATGAACTATTTGGGGCTACTGTGTTCTCTAAAATAGACCTTCGAGCTGGGTACCATTAAGTAAGGATGAAGAGTGGTGAGGAATACAAAATGGCATTTAGGACTCATCATGGGTTATGGGAGTTTAGAGTCATGCCTTTTGGGCTGACTAATGCTCCAGCAACTTTCTAGTCATTGATGAATGTTGTGTTCAAAGATCAAACGAGGAAGTTTATATTAGTATTCTTTGACGACATACTGATATACAACAAGACCATGGAGGATCACATTCACCACGTAGACACTGTGTTGAGATTACTAAAGATCAATAGTCTTTTTGCTAAATTCAACAAGTGTGCATTTGGTCAGACTCAAGTAGAGTATCTTGGTCATATCATCTCTGGAGATGGGGTTAGTACTGACCATTCTAAAGTGGCTGCAATGAATGAGTGGCCAAATCCAAGGACAGTGAAGGAGTTAAGAGGATTCTTTGGCTTGACAGGTTATTACAGAAAATTTATTAAAGGGTATGCACTTATAAGCAAGCCATTGACCAATCTATTAAAGAAATGAGAGTTCCAGTGGAACCCTAAAGCTGAAATAGCTTTTGGCCGACTAAAAATGGCTATGACTAGTGCCCCAGTGCCAATTCACTAAGCCATTTGTGTTAGAAGTGGATGCTTGCAACACTGGGATAGGTGCAGTACTAATGCAAAACAAGAGACCTGTAGCCTTCCTGAGTCAATCATTGAGTAAAAAGCATCAAGGGCTGTCTACTTATTAGAAATAGTTGATTGCTCTGTTGCTAGCTGTAGAGAAGTGGAGGCACTACCAACATCCA
Source organism: Solanum acaule (assembly GCA_036250505.1). Lineage (NCBI taxonomy): Eukaryota > Viridiplantae > Streptophyta > Magnoliopsida > Solanales > Solanaceae > Solanum > Solanum acaule. The sequence goes on from JAJOOR010002856.1 coordinate 18,564, forward strand.
CAACACTTTATTGTCAAAACTGATCATTTCAGTTTGAAGTTCTTGCAGGATCAAAAGATCACAACAGCACTCCAAACAAAGGCTTAACCAAACTAATGGGACTAAGCTTTGAAATCCAATACAAGAAAGGGGTTGAAAATGTGGTGGCTGATGCGTTGTCAAGAAAAGTGGATACTCAGGCTGTAGCTGACGCTGAACAATGCATGGTCATCTCTCAATTAAAGCCTAAGTGGATGGAGGAAATATTAGAAAGTTATGAAGGTGATCCAGAGGTGTTCAAAGCAATCACAGCCTTGAGTACCAATGGTGATGCTGGCAAATATATGTCATTACAACGAGGAATATTGAGATTCAAGGGGAAGGCGTGGAGAGGAAACAACGGCCTGTTTAGACAATAATTAATATCCACAATCCATAATTCAGGATTAAGAGGTCACTCTGGAATTTGGGCAACATACCAAAGACTTAAAGCCGTGTTTTATTGGCCTACTATGCTGGAACAAGTCAAGGTAATTGTTCAAGAATGTGAGGTATGCCAAAGATGCACAGATGAACAGGTTGCCTACCCAGGTCTACTGCAACCTCTGCCTGTGCCAGAGAAAATGTGGGAACATATATCAATGGACTTTATTGAAGGTTTGCCAAAATCTGAGGGGTAAGATGTTATATTAGTGATAGTCGACAGGTACAACAAATATGCTCATTTCATATCTTTATCTCACCTATTTACTGCCTCTCACGTGGCTAGAGTGTTTTTGGATACTATTTACAAACTACATGGATTACCTAAGAGCATAGTTTCTGATAGAGATAAGGTCTTTTTAAGTAACTTCTGGAAAGACTTGTTTAAGAACCTGCAGGTGCAATAACTCTTTAGTTCTGCTTACCATCCGCAAACTGATGGTCAAACTGAAAGGCTAAACAGATGTTTAGAAAATTATTTGAGGTGCATGAGTGGACATAAGCCAAAGGAGTGGAATAAGTGGCTTTCAATGGCGGAGTACTGGTACAACAGTAACTATCACTCTTCGCTAAAAATGACCCCTTTCAAAGTGGTTTATGGTTATGAACCCCCTCAGCTTTCATTTGAATTAATAGCGCAGTCCAAAGTAGATGCTATTGATCAAGTGCTCAAAGAAAGGCAGATTATGACCAAGGTGCTGAAAGAGAACCTGGCTATGGCGCAGAACAGAATGAAAGAAATGCTAACAAGAGAAGAATAGAGAGGGAATTTGAAGAAGGAGATTGGGTATTTTTGAAACTTCAACCTTATAGGCAGACATCCTTGGCTGTTAGGAAGAGTCTCAAATTGGCTTCCAAGTTCTATGGACCATATCAGATCATACAAAAACTTGGACCTGTTGCTTATAGACTCAAGCTGCCCACAACTGCCAAGATCCACCCTGTTTTTCACATTTCGCAACTTAAGAGAAAGGTTGGAGGACATAAAATTCCTTCCATAGATCCTCTTATTTGTTCACCGGAAGGCCAGCCCTTAGTGGAGCCTGTAGCTGTGCTGGACAGGAGAATGGTCAAGAAAGGAAACAAGGCGGCTGTACAGATTTTAGTGCAATGGGCTAATTTGCTGCCAGAAGAAGCCACCTGGGAAGATTATCAATTCATAAGATCACAGTTTCCCAACTTTGTTGACCTTGAGGACAAGTTCTAATTTAAGAGGAATGGATTGTCACAAATGCTGTTGTGACTGTTGAATTAGAAGTTCTCTTATTTTACTTTAGGTCCTCTAAGTATTTACGTATTTTATTTCAGTCTTACAGTTTAGTCCCCTAAGAATAGTTTGTGGTTATTTGCATTGTAGTCCCTCTTTCTGTTAGGAATAGGACAACTGTAGTACTATCCGTTGTTTGTAAGGAGTACTATTAAACGATGTAATCACATTAAGAGGAAAATATATTAGAAATTTATCAAATTCTCTCTTTTCTTTCTCCTCTGTATTTCTCCTTCGCTTTTAGCAATGGTATCAGGAGCTCCTCCTGTTACAAACTCTCAACTAAAACCCTAGGCGTAAACTAGGATTATAAAACTGAACCTAATCAGATTAGACCTCTAAAATATTACTAAAAACGAATCAAATCTGTTTGGGTAACGAGAAGACCAAGATACCCCTTACTATTTCCGTTTTGACTTTCCTTATCTAGACATCCCAACTTTGAATGTATATATCTCCCTCATACGAACTCGAAACTGAGCAAACTCGGTGGCATTGGAAAGATAATTCAAATACCTTTCCTATGGCATCTGGTAGCACACCTAACTCATCCTGATCTAGGAGTTATGGTCATTTGAAGTCGACCCAAAACTCATACTTAAGCATAACTTGCAAAATTTCAGATTTTGCTATTTCCAATTTAATTCTTTTTGGAACTCAAGGTGCTACATCTCGTGACCTTAACACTTAAGAAATTTTTAATTCCTTGGTAAAATCTCACTCGCTACGAAGAACGGTTCTAGTCTTAGTTCAAAAATTTTTCTGGGGTGTTACAGAACATCACTCTGAACAACTATCCAATCAATGTCCAAAGGCACTTTGATCAAAACCAACACAACAAGGTGAAAAATTAACATGTGTGAGTTTAAAATCCATATGTACTCACTAACATCGTCGATTGAACCAAATCAAAAGCAATGATAATGATTGGTCCTAAAAGTCCTATTTAGATCCTTTTAAAACTCATTTCACTACATCAGAAAAGAACTATCAACTAAAGTCAACAACAATAGTTATATCCAAAATACAAGTCCAGCTAACTCAAAATTACAATCAAATTACCATAAGAGTGGGAAAGTTATTTTTACCATTAACGCATCAAATTCCTCACCAAGACAATGTAATTAAAGTATAACATGATGCAATTGATGCATATGATGTAAACCTGAAAAGCGTGCCAATCTGATCAGTCAATAAAATCCATATGTACTCACTAACATCGTCAATTGAAGCAATGATAATGATTGGTCCTAAAAGTCCTATTTAGATCCTTTTAAAACTCATTTCACTACATTAGAAAAGAACTATCAACTAAAGTCAACGACAATAATTATATCCAAAATACAAGTCCAGCTAACTCAAAATTACAATCAAATTACCATAAGAGTGGGAAAGTTACTTTTACCATTAACGCGTCAAATTCCTCACCAAGACAATGTAATTATAGTATAAAATGAGGCAATTGATGCATATGATGTAAACCTGAAAAGCGTGCCAATCTGATCCATCAATAAAATTAGGTGCACATGTCACTCTAATCCATATAGAAAATTGGGTAGATATGATATATATATATATATATATATATATTATAATGACCCTCTTGGTTGTTTTCTCTATTTTTCAGTATTTGTGGCGTTTAATGCTTTTCTATCGTGGCCTCAAATCATTTCTAACTTGTTGGAACTGATAGTTGGTCACCGGGTCATTTGTTTATTTTTTATACAATTTTTCTTCTTTTAGAGCTTTTGAAGTTTGAATGATTGACTTGGTAAAAACTTTAGGTAAACAACCTCAAGATGCATTTGATGGATCCGTTGGCTCCGAAACATTGATTTTGGTCTAGATGGACCCTTGATTAAGGTCCCGAGGCTTTCAGACTCATTTCGAGCAACCTTGTAGTTCATGGCTATTATGAAGTTTTGGGTGCAGGACTAACTTTTTTTCAAGATTACTTCAAATGAAAGTTACGACATCTCTATTGAGTCCGAAATATCAAATTTACAGGGATATCAAAGTTTGATTGTTTGCATGGAATTCTAAAGAAATCTTGAGTCCCCATTAGAATTTTTGGCAACTCTAAATTGAGTTAGTGAAGCCTTTGTTGGTGCACCATGGCTTGTGCTTCCTGTTTGCAGGACCTGAGTCGCATTCATGGAAGTTCATGAAATGGAAAATCGTGTTAGCAGGCTTGGATAGCATTCGCATAGAGATTGGGGCCTGACCCACGCTTTCACAGACAATGTCTCATTTTAGCGGAGAACGTTCATTTTTACCCGATCAAGTTTGACCTTGGCTTTTGCGGTCGTGGGTCTTGCGTTTGCGGATACCATTTGACTAATCAATTATATATTTCTTATTATACAACTCTTTTTCACATATTCCTCTATAAGAAACTGATTGAGAGCTCAAATTTGAAGAGAAATCAGTGTGCCTTGTTGGATTTTAGTTGTGGATTGCATTGGCTCGTTGTTAGCATCAATGTACTTATTTAACTCCTAAGTTTTCTTTGATTTTCCCCTTTTCAGTTGTTCAATTGTGAATTCTTGAAATTTGGAGCATGGTCAATTTTTAGGGCATGTTTGAACTAGGATTGTGCCCATTTTTGGGGTACAAGTTTCTTGAGATGGTTAACGACCTTTTGACGAAGTCAATTTTAAAATTTCTTGTATGGGTCCCACAATGTCATTTTTCTCTCATTTTTAATCACATTTTCAATTATTGCAAATTTTGGTATCAAATTGATCATATTGATGTTTGGATCACTATTTTGATAGTGTGGTATCATTTGGAGGCGGATCAGAAGGCTAAAGCTTCGGTTAAGAGGTTTGGAGTGCGTGTGTTCGGCCTCGAGGTCACCTTACTATGATTAGACTTGTTTACTGATTTTTATAGCATGATAATTTGTTAAGGGTTGAGTTGGTAGTTAGCATTGTTATGTCTCGATTTTACTATCTTTTAGAAAAATCACTTTTGAAATGTTCTAAGTATAAAACAATTTAAGAAAATTACTAGAAAAAGAGTCGCCACTTAAATTTTTCTTAAAAGAAATTAAGAAAACTTAACTTTAAAGACTTTAACATAATTAAACCTAAAAGTTAAGAGAAAAGGGTACGAGGTTCTTTTTTACATTTCAAGAAGGTTTTTAAGGCACTTGAAATGTTCACCAAAATGCGGTTATTCAATGATTTAAAAACTTTATTTGAATAATTTTTGGAAAAATACTTAAAGTTGATAAAGATATTTAAAATTATTTGAAAATAAATTAACTTACAACACTTGAAGTAATTTTGCAAAGGGAGTAAGCTTTTGACAAAGATGACCAAATAAATGTCACGATTCCAAAAATGGACATGTGGTACTTGTCTATTCCCACCAAAACAAGACGGCCTCAACCCAACGAAATGAAAGAAAAGCAGAAAGACAAAGCAAAAATAAGATAAAAGCAGAAAACTTATTCATTCTATTAACACCCCAAAACTTGGTTGTCACGTGTACAAGCCACTAATACATAAAGTGCGGAATTTAAAGATAGTTACAAGTCTCAAGTTTTTGTTTCTCAAATAGAATAAAGCATAACGAAAAGGAAAAAGAGGGCCCACATAGATGACAAACAACTATCTCTTAAGTCCTTCAACAAGCTTCACTACAAGAAAATGTATTTATAGCTACGAAATCTAAGCTATGAATTTGAAAATTGTAGCTATTACTTAGTAATAGCCACAAAAATTCACAATTTGTGGCTATCAAAAAATTCGTCAAATTTCATAGCCACGACAATTAAATTGATAAAGCTAAATCCTTACTTTTGCTATAATTGCTAAAAATTGTGGCAATAATGACCTAAATAGCTATAATTTTACTGTTACAACAAATTTCTATAGCTAATTATACGTTATTTGACACAAAATATTGTAGCTATATAAATACTTTTACTTCAAGTTATAAACTATTGTAGCTATAGTTAAATGAAATAGCCATAGAGTTTTCGCTATAATATAATATCGTAGCAATTCAATATTATTTGCCGTAAATTCATAGTACTAATAACTTTTGCCACAATAAATTATTTGAAGAAACATTTGTAGCGAAATAAATAAGTTTGCTTAAGTTATAAAAAAATTGTGGCAATAACTTTAAGATATAGCCATAAATTTTTTTTGCCGGAATGAAATTTTATAAGACTCTGATTTTTCGCCATAAATATAAATTTTCCATACTAATAATAACTTTTTAGCCACTATAAATTATTGGAAGAAAAACTCGTAGCTAAATAAATATTTTTCATGTTCAAAAAATTGTGGCATACTAAAAGATATAGTCATAAATTATTTACTATGATAAAATTTCATAGTTAATGATTAAGTTTTTTCATGATCGTGTTGAAACTAGTTGGAGCAATAGTAAAATTTTACTCATAAAAATAAATCTAAAATAAAAAATTATAACATAATTAATGTTTTGTTTCGAGTACCAAAAAATGTGGCAATAATTAACTTAATAGTATAATGATTTGTCATGGCAAAGTGATATAGGAATGAAGAGTATCCCAACAGAAAAAGGATAGGGAACAATTTTTCATCAAACAATGGATGTCAATAGTTTGAGAAAAAAAAAATCCCCTTAAAAACTATTAATATTTAGTATATTAATGGCCTAGTGGCCAAAAAGTGTTTTGAAAAAATTATTTAGTATATTGATAATAATATTTTTTCCATGTAACTGAAAACTTCTTCAACGTATACCTGCAAATATTAATATTTCAACTCAATTCAAGGCAAAAGTACTCATTACCCCCCTGAACTTGAAGCTTTTTATACGGTGTACACCTAAACTAAATTTTGTTTTAATTACCCCCCGAACTTGTTTATTCCTCCGTCGTGTACACCTTTTTCGTCACAACAGGAGTAGGTGGACGAAAAAGGTGCACGCGACAGAGGAATAAACAAGTTCGGGGGGTAATTAAAACGAAATTTAGTTTAGGTGTACACCGTATAAAAAGCTTCAAGTTCAGGGGGATAGTGAGTACTTTTGCCCTCAATTCAACTAATATTATCAACTAAATAATAATACTAATTCACATATAGTTGGAGTAACTTATTAAAATAAAGATCAATTCTCAAAAGTAAGTAAAAGTAAATAAGACTTCCAAATATTTACAATAATAAATCTTCACCATCAGCTTCTGATTCTGATTTGTTGTCTTCAGTGATATCATCAGCTACAGTAACATCGGTGCTAATAACATCCATATCATTTCTTTTCCAATTTATGAAGTCTTCATCATCCTCAAATCTATGCGAGAAATCATTACAAGCATCTTGTTGAAAGGTCTCTTCGTCAATAGCACCTCCAGTAAAGTAACTAGAATGACCATTCAAAACAATTGACCAATTGGGATGAAGATTATTCTTAACATAAAAATTTTGTTCTACTTGAGATGCAAGTACAAATGGTTCATTTGTAGCTAATTTTCTCTTAGTGTTAACACTAACATAATCATGTTTATCTAATTTCACTCCATTTCCACTATTATCAACATCCCACCAATCACACTTAAACAAAACAATGCGCTTACCTATGAAATATTGAAGTTCTCCTATTTCAATTAGAACGCCATAGTAATTGATATTTTGACCATTCACCACTCCTCTTACTTAAACGCCACTATTTTGCGTCTTCCTCTTTTCCTCGAGTAGTTTAGTATGAAATCTAAAATCATTTATTTCATACCCCTTGAATCTTTGAACTCCATCAAAAGGACCTCTAGCTAAAGAATACAATTCACAGCTTGCAAGTGAATTTTCTTCTTTGCGCATTTGGACAATCTATACAAAAAATCAATTAATCAATGATAATAAATAAGTATTACAAATTTAATATGTTATAAGTAAAAACTTACTCGATGGAAAAACCAATCATCAAAGTTCATGCTCTTATTGCTCTGCTCATATTCACTGTTATACAAATAAATGTTAATTATATAAAAAGTAAAAATCCCTTTCACTATTTCCTTATACTAGCAGAGGTTATGAAAATGAAAAAAGTAGGAGACCATTTGGCTCCATTGTTTTTCATGTCATGAAATTGATGATGTTAGGTAATGAGACTTTACTATCAAAAACTAAAGAATCAGGATTTTTCATGGAAAGAATAGTACATGATTCAGATAAATGAGAAATCTATTTTGGCAAATGCACAACATGCTCACTTAGAACAATGTTAAACAAAAAAATCATTAATGAATTTTTAGTTCGAGGTAACTTCAAAAATAACGGTAAAAGATGAGGGAAAGCTAACAAAACATACCGTAGAAATGGTTGAACTTCTTCACAATTTCTCAAGACATAAAGATGAGCTTGTTTTAGCTCAGATTCTTCAAGATTTCTTGATGTATCTCTTAATAAAGGAGAACCCTTTTGTTCAAATACTGATAATCCATTATATTTCTCAGCATGATCAACTTCATGATTCTTGTCCATTCGATTATGCCATTTTGCACTTCCATGTAAATATCTTGAGCAAAGTATTATACATTCTTCAACAATATACCCTTCTGCCATACACCCTTCCGGATGATTTCTATTACGAACATAACATTTCAATATGCGTAAAAATCTGCGTGATATAACATATCACTCAAACTTCTTTTTAACAAGATAAATTAACAAGCAACATAAAATTAAATCAAAATTATAAATTTAAAACATACCGCTCAATAGGATACATCCACCTATTTTGTACAGGTCCGCCAAGCTTAGCCTCTCTTGGAAGATGAATGACTAAATGAACCATAACGTCAAAAAATGCTGGTAGAAATATCTTTTCTAATTTGCTCAGTGTTATTGGAATTTGAGCTGCAAGTTGATCCAACACATCAACCCTTAGTGTTTTCGAACACAATTCTTTGAAAAAAATACTTAACTCGGTGATAGCATCATAGACATTGCTTGGCACGACTCCACGAATTGCAAGAGGAAGTAGTTGTTCCAATAAAATATGTGAATCATGACTCTTTAATCCATTAATTTTATGATCCTCTGACTTCACCCACCGTGATATATTGGAAGAATAACCATTTGGAACCTTAACCACTTTCAAGAACTTGCATACTTTAGACTTCTCATCTCGTGATAAAGAATAACATGTTGCTGGGTAATACCATCTTCCATCTCTATAAGTTGGATGTAAATCTCTTCTTATACCCATTTCCTTCAAATCGCGACGAGCATTCAAATTATCTTTTGTTTTTCCTTCAATATCTAGTAATGTCCCAATAATATTATCACACACATTTTTTTCAATATGCATCACATCCAAATTATGGCGTATTAAATTATTTTTCCAATAAGGAAGCCTAAAAAAAATGCTTTTTTTTCTCCAGTTATGTATGCCTTTACTTTTTTCGTACTTGCTTTTTTTCTGGGTCTTACCAAATTTCATGTCTCCCAAAGCAAGCAGTTGGCGTACATCATCATCTCCTGATAGAATATTTGGAGCAAGTCTTCTTTCAACTTCTCCATTGAAATCACGTTTATTACTCCGCCACTTATGATTAGATGCTAAAAACCTCCGAGCACCCATGTAAGAAAACTTACGACCATACTTCAATCGAGTAGATGGAGTGTCTTTGTTGCATGAAGGACAAGCCAAAGCTCCCTTTGTGCTCCATCCAGACAAGTTTGCATAAGCTGGAAAATCATTGATAGTCCATAAGAGTGCTGCTCGCATACAAAAGTTCTCTTTTCTTGAAGCATCAAATGTATCGACTCCATAATACCATAATTCTCGCAACTCATCTATCAATGGTTCTAAGTACACATCGATATCATTTCCAGGGGCTTTAGGACCAGGTATCAACAAAGACAAGTAGCAATAGGGTTGCTTCATGCACATCCAAGGGGGTAAGTTATATACAGTAATAATCACTGGCCAAGTGCTATGAGAAACACTTAAGTTACCAAAAGGATTTACCCCGTCAGATGCTAATCCAAGTCTAACATTACGTGGATCTCTAGCAAAACCAGGATTAGTTGTATCAAAATGTTTCCATGCTTCAGAGTCTGCTGGATGTCTTAGAACCCCGTCTTTTAAGCGCCGATCATGATGCCATGTCATGTCTGAAGCAATTTCTGATGACACAAACAACCTCTGCAATCTTGGTTTCAAGGGAAAGTAACGTAACACTTTTCGAGGAACTTTGTTCTCATTCTTTCCTTGAATAGCTCCATCAGTTGTTTGGCCTTCCACTGACTTCCACCTAGACTCCCCACAAACCAAGCAAGATTCAGCTTTTGCATTTTTTTTCCAAAATAACATACAATCATTCTCGCAAGTATGTATCTTTTCATACAGAAGACCTAAATTTTGAATCATTTTTTTTGCTCCATAGAATGACTCTGGTAAAGTTTCACCAGAAGGAAGTGCTCGTTTGATCAATTTCAATATGCTATCGGTTGCTTTATCACTCAAACCATGAATGCATTTGATTTGGAACAATTCCACAATCAGTGATAACTTAGAGAATGTATCACAACCTGGATAAAGTTGTTGTGAAGCATCTTCCAATAATTTGAAAAATTTGGAAGTAGGTTCTGAAGCATCACCTTGTTGAAACTTTACTCCACTAGAATCATCCATTATTTAGGGACCAACAGCATCATAAATCATTTCAAACATATCGTCATCTCGCTCTTTTCGTTTCTTTTGAGATGGTTCGCCTTGCTCTTTTCCTTCTGCATCCTGATTAATGATTTTCTTTTTTGGTGCAAATTCTCCATGTTGAAGCCAACGTGTGTATCCTTTGACTATCCCAAAAAGTATTAAATGTTCCTTCACTTCATCTCTAGACCCGTTGGAAACATTATTGCATTGTGTACAAGGACAAGGAATTTCACCTTCTACTTCGGAGTTTTGAAAGGCAAATTGAAGAAAATTATCAACTCCTTTTAAATAAACATCACTCGATGTGTCAGTACAACGCATCCAAGTCTTATCCATTTTCAAATTTCCTACAAAGAAACAAACAAATAAAGATAGTGTTAGCATAAAAATCTCCCGAAACAGAAAAAAACAATAGAATGAAGAGGGGCAGAAGGTGAGAATATATTATTAAGTGTTTGTTGAGTTCATCGTCCATTTTTTAGTAGGTAGAGAGGTTGTTTTCAATAAATCGACTCTCGAAATAACTAAATCACATTCATACTATTGTCCACTTAATGTCAAAGTTGGTAGGAGAAAGCTTTTGTTGACAAGTTTAAGTGTATGATTGTGACATTAAGTACACTTGGAAATGAGCCTTTTCTTCAAAAATACAATGGAACTTATCTACATTCCACTTTTCCAGCTCTGTGAAATGTTCAAGAAGCCATCAACCATGTTGGATTAGGGCCAGAGGTGAAAGCAGTTGTTTCTTTAAACACATACATTTACTACTCCCTTGACTCAAATCCTGTCCCTTCAGCTAGCTTTCCCAACATAAAAATCATAGTCGGAGAAGTAGAATGGCCAACAGATGGAAACAAACACGCGAATATTGAAAATGCAAAGAGATTTAAAAGGCTCATTTCCTACTGCTACACTTTTGTATTTTGATTTGGCATCTTAATTATAAAAAATAAAAAACAAATAAGTCAAACAGTGAAACAAAAGACACCAAATCAATATTTGGAAATAGCATTGCAAGGGACGAGACCAGAGCATGATACCAAAAATTTGGCTGAGATAAACTATCAAATAGAGGACCTTCTCATTCTTAACATATCCTCTATGGTCCAATAATAAACAATCCATTTTAAAATATGATGAGAAAACAAGTTAAAGTAAAATTTGCTATAAAAGAATTTTAGATAGACGAAGAGGAAATAAACTTACCCTTGATGTGATGATGCAGGAGGAGATGATAATAAGGTTGAACTTGAACTTTGAAAGACAAATCGAAGAGATGAAGGTTAACTTGAGCTTTGTGCTTTGCATTTTGAGAGAGATGTAGTGTAAACTTTGTCTCTCAAATTTAGCGATTTAGGGATTTTTTTCATAGAAAAAGAAGAAATAACTAATAAAAGCCAATATATTCTATCAAAATAAAGTAGGTTTAGTTGTGCCTTATTTAGAATATTTTACATTTAAAACTATTAAATGTACATTTTTCTTTCACCTATTAAATGTACATATATATGTCAAAGTTGTACGACATACACTTTGGTTCCCAATATATATGTAAATATATAATTATATTGTTTGTTCTTTCATTTTTTACTTAAAAAAATATACAAAAAAAAAAATTCATGTTTTACCTTTAATATTAATTACTTATTTCTAAAAAAAATCAAGACCTAAACATCGATCAATGAATATGGATATTTTTGTAAAATAGTCATATCAATCATTTTTTAAATAAACGTGGAACGTCCCAAATGGATAGGTAAAAAAACCAAAGGAAATAATATATGTAATTTTCTTTTGTTCAAATTTCATAATTATCAAATTAATTAAATAATTTATCAATTGACAAAAAAGATAACTACAATATTATTTATTATTGATTTTTTTAAAAGTGTGAGGACAATTAAGGTGAGACATTTTATCTGATACGGGGTGAAACGTACGTAAATTTTGGGGTGCTACATGTTTTTTTTCCAAACCTCTTCTATCGAACAATACATTTATATAACTAATTTAATTAGAGATATTATACATTCTATCTTACAAAATCTTAATATATATATATATTTAAAATAAATATGAGTTATGCTCAATTAATTATATCAAATTTAAATAAAATCAACTTCACTAATTTCGCCACAAACTTCACCTTGACAAGTGCTTTGAGAATTGTTATTTGATTCGAACTTATTGTATCAAAACAACATATTTTGGTGTAATAATAGGTGCTCATTGTTCAATTTAATTCAGTTTTACAGATAAATATATTTGTAAGTTTCAAATAGGGAAAAATGTTTGGAATATATATGAACTTTGACCGAATTTGTTGTAACAATACCGAACTTTGAAAAGACCTTTTACCCCCTGCAGTATTTAACAGTGTATTTTAAAGGTATATATGTGCCCACGTGGAAATCATAAATATTGCATAATTATAAATAGTAATGTGTCCACGTGGGCACATATTGTCACGACCCGGGATCACCCCCTAGTCGTAACCGGCGTACTCGACCTCGAAGAGGTCTAATACAAGCCTCTTAGCATTCATTCATCGCATAGACACTAAAACCATAAGGAATAAAAAACTTTCTTTACACACGAAGATACTTTCAATAAATAGCAAGCGGAAGACTTTCTAGACTTTATACAATATGTCTCAAACCATCTAATACTTTAGAGTACAAAATTCGGGACTAATCCCGTACACAACTTAAACAATACTAAAAAGACATAA
>JAJOOR010002857.1:0-13471 GCA_036250505.1 Solanum acaule
GGTTATGCTTAGTGTGGAGGGTATTATGGGATGCCTTTCATACATTGCACAAGTGTGCTTTAACGTTACTTAGGAGTATGGTTCCCTTATGGTAGAAACACTTCAGACTTGAAAATACATATAGGCTACGATTAAGATGATCAAAAAGGGATACTTGGCTTGGGTGGTATTATGAGATTTTATTCATGCATTGCACATGTATGCTTTTAGGTTACTTGAGAATAGTTCTGTTATGTTATAAATTACTACGAGTCAATGAATGCTCATATATTGGAGACTTTGCTTATTATTATGATTTTGTCTCTTATGCTTATAGTTGATGTTTCATGAATTATCTACTATGCTCATTAACTATGTCTTATGTTGACTTATGATTTTAAGATGCTTATTTTGGATATTATGCTATGACTATGATTTATGCTTATGTCTTATGTTGACTAACCATTTTGAGATGCTCTTATGATGTTGTGCTAGCTATCATACTTGGTACATTTTATACTAACGCATATTTTGCCTACATTCTAATTAAATGTAATGCTTTGAGACTTGAGTGTTATTTTGGAGATAGGTTTCTAAGGAGCTAAGGAGATGAAGATCTTGGTGAGTCCTCATAGCTTCGAGGACAAAACCCACAATTTCCTTTAAGTCTTCTATTTCATGTTTTTGAGACTATTGTATGGGCTGTGTCCCAAGAGTTTTATTCTAAAGATGTATTAGATAGTTTGAGACAAAGTATGGAAAACTTTAGCTTGCTTTTATGAAAATGACTTTGATTGTAAAAAGTTATAAATTTTTCGTATTTTCTTTTATCTTATGTTCATGATATGCTAAGGGCTTGTATGAGACCCCTTCGGGGTCAAGTACGTCGTGTTACTTCTAGGGTATACCCCTGGGTCGTGACAACAACGAAATGTAGAAAACCGAATGTTTTAGTTGGTAACTCTAACTCATAAGCCACCTTATCAATTATTTTCAAGACCTTGTAAGGGCCAACATATCTAGGAATGAGCTTTCCTTTTTTGCCAAATCTCATCACCCCTTTCATAGGCGACACTTTCAGGAAAACCCAATCATAAACTTGGAACTCTAGTTCCCTTCTCCTTACATCTGCATAGGACTTCTGGAGCCTCTTGGCTATCTTAAGAATATCTCTAATGAGTTGCACTTTCTCCATAGCATCATGAACTGAATCTGGCCCTATCAAGGCTGCTTCACCTACTTCAAACCAACCAACTAGAGATCTACATCTACGCCCATACAATGCCTCAGAAGGGGCCATCTGAATGCTAGAATAGTAACTATTGTTGTAGATAAACTCTATAAGAGAAAGGTGATCATCCCAACTACCCTTAAAATCGATCACGCAAGCTCTCAACATGTCCTCTAAGGTTTGAATGGTACGTTTTGCCTGACTATCCGTCTGCGGATGAAATGTTGTGCTAAGATTAACGTGAATACCAAGACCCTTCTGAAACGACTTCCAAAAATGAGAGGTAAACAGAGGACCTCTATCTGAGATTATAGACAAAGGAACCCCATGCAACCTGACTATCTCATTAATTTAAATCTTGGTGTAGTCTTCTATCGAATTTGTAGTCTTAACCGCTAAAAAGCGTGCAGACTTAGTAACTCTGTCAACAATCACCCAAATTGAGTCATGTTGTCTACGAGTACGATGTAAACCTGTAATGAAGTCCATGTTGATCACTTCCCACTTCCAAGTAGGAATGTCGATCTCTTGCGTCATACCTCCTGGTTTCTGATGTTCTACCTTGACTTGCTGACAATTGGGGCATTTAGCCACGAAATCTGCTATATCTCTTTTCATGCCATAGCACCAAAAGACTTCCCGCAGATCACGGTACATCTTAGTGGCGCCTAGATGTATAGAATATCTGGAGTTATGGGCTTCTGTAAGAATCTGTTGTCTCAACTCACCCACCTTAAGAACACATAATCGACCCTGATAGTGAAGTACACCATCTCCCCCTTGGGAGAAAACCTCAACTATTTGCTGATGGATTGCATCATTTAGTTGAAGTAATATCGGATCACTGTCTTTCTTTTCCTTCACCTTCACTACCAAAAAAGATTTTGCCAAATTCTGAACTGTTACACCACTATCTGATATGCTCATAAGACGAACTCCTAGACGACTAAGTCTGTGAACATATTTCGGTAGTTTCTTTCTTTCTTCCACAACATGTGCTACACTACCCATAGATAGTCTGCTAAGAGCATATGCAACTACATTGGCCTTACCAGGATGGTAATGCACACTCATATCATAATCTTTGAGGAACTCTAGCCATCTCCTCTGGCGAAGATTTAACTCTTTCTAGGTGAACACATACTCAAAACTCTTATGGTCTGTGAACACATCCACGTGAACACCATACAAGTAGTGTATCCAAATTTTAACAGCAAACACCACTGCTGCAAGCTCGAGGTCATGAGTTGGATAGTTCTGCTCATGCACCTTAAGATGTCTAGAGCATAAGTTATAACATTACCTCACTGCATCAACACACAACCTAGGCCGACTCTGGATGCATCACAATAGATCACATAACCATCCGAACCTTCTAGTAGAGTCAAAACGAGAGTTGTAGTCAACCTACTTTTCAATTCTGCGAAGCTTTTCTCGTAGTCATCTGACCATTGAAACTTGACCTTTTTCTAAGTCAACTTAGTCAACGGAGAGGCTATGGATGAAAATCCCTCCACGAACCTTCTGTAATAACCCGCTAGACCCAAGAAACTCCTGATATTTGTAGGAGAGGCAGACCTGGGCCATTGTTTCACTACTTTTATTTTCTGAGAATCCACTCGAATCCCTTCGCTAGAGACAATATGCCCAAGGAAAGCAACAAATTGCAACCAAAACTCACATTTGCTAAACTTAGCGAATAACTGGCGATATTTGAGAGTTTGTAGAACAACGCTCAAATGATTCGCATATTCTTCCTCATTCCTAGAGTAAATGAGGATATCATCAATAAAGACGATAACAAACAAGTCCAAGTACTACTTGAACACCATGTTCATCAAATCTATGAAAGCTGCAGGAGCATTGGTTAGTCTAAATGACATAACTACAAATTATAATGACCATACCGAGTTCTGAAGGCTGTCTTCGAAATGTCACTATCTCTGATTTTGAGCTGATAATAACCTGATCTGAGATCTATCTTTGAGAAATGACTAGCACCCTGAAGTTGGTCAAACAAGTCATCAATTCTAGGGATGGGATACTTATTCTTGATTGTGACTTTGTTCAACTGCCTATAGTCAATGCACATTCTGAGAGAATCATCTTTATTCTTCACGAACAATATTGGCGCACCCCATGGCAAAATACTAGGTCTGATGAAGCATTTATCTAGAAGGTCTTTCAACTGCACTTTCAATTCCTTAAGCTCTGCTGGAGCCATTCTGTAAGGAGGAATAGAAATAGGTTGGGTATCTGGAAGGAGATCAATTCCAAATTTGATTTCCCTTTCAGGAGGAACTCCGGGAAGATCTTCTGGAAACACTTCTGGAAACTCATTAACTACAGGAACTGACTCAAGAGTTGATGTTTCAGAGCTTAAATCCTTAACCTGAAGTAGATGATAGAGATACCCCTAAGAAATCATCTTTCTGGCCTTAAGGTAAGAAATGAATCAACCCATAGGCGCTAAGCTACTACCCTTCCATTCTAAGATTGGTTCGCCTGGAAACTGAAAACGAACAATCCTAGTTCTACAATCGACTGAGGCATAACAAGAATGTAGCCAATCCATGCCTAGAATGACATTGAAGTCTACCATTTCTAACTATACAAGATCTGTTGAGGTGATTTTCTGGGAGACTATGATAGGGCAATTTATGCGTACCCGTCTAGCCATAATTGGTCACCGACTGGAGTAGCGACTGAGAAAGGTTCTGAGAGAGTTTCTGGACTAACATCAAATTTGACTTTATATAAGAAGTTACAAAGGAAAGAGTAGCCCCTGGGTCTAAAAAAGCATAAATATCTAAGTCAAAGACTCATAACGTACCAGTGACTACATCTGGAGAGTTATCCTGATCTTGGCGAGCTAGAAGAGCATACAACTTGTTTTGGCGCTGACCGCCACCTGTACCATATGAGTTACCCTGTTGAGTCAGGCTACTATATTTGCCTCATTGACCCTGTTTAGAAGGACAATCTTTCAACCTGTGACCAGACTGACCACACCCAAAGCATCCTTTCTTTCCTGCAAGACACTCGCCCGAATGGTTCTTACCACACTTTGGATAAGTTGGGTAGGTTTTGGTGCCTGAAACACTCCACTAAGACTTAGAGCCTGATACCCTACCTTTCTGATCATTTCAGAACTTGGAGGATGGAACACTAGCTGATAAAGGTGTTGGAGTTGAAGACTTTTAATGAAACTGTGAGCGATTTCCACCACCTGATTTTTGTTGAGAATAATCATAGTAGCCAGTCCTAGCCTTCTTATTCTCTTTGCCTTGTTCCCTAAGCTTATCACCCTCAACTTGTTGAGCATGAGTCATGAGCCTAGAAATGCTCATATCTTCAAGTAACATGGCATTTCTACACTCTGTTTTCACAAGATCGGATACCCCCATACATGAATAGTTGGGTGAACTTGAATCCATACTCTTGGACCATCATAGAACCCTGCCTCAAATTCATAAACTCCTGAGCTTTTGCCTCCCTCAACTCCCTTGGGAAGAACCTGTCCATAAAGGTTTCACTAAAGCATTCCCAAGTGATAGGAGCGGCATCTGTACCCTTGTTCTCTTTCCACTGGGTATACCAAATATGAGCTACATTCTTAAGCTGGTAAGATGCCAACTTAACCCGATCATTCTCAGTTACCTGCATCACTCCAAAGATCTTCTTGACCTCATCAATAAATTTTTAGGGATCCTCACCAGTCTGCGATCCTAAGAACTCAGGCAGATTCATCCTAACGAAATCACGAACTCTAGCTCCAGCTAACCCAACATTAGCATTTGCCGAAACTGGAATCTGCTGATTGTTCTAGTTGGTTACACTCTGAGCCAACAACTGGATAGGGTTCCAAAATTCAACATTCGAAACTTCGTGATCTGGGACTGGAGGAGTTGTGTTAGCATTGCGTGCATTAGCACCCCTTTCATAAGCTCTACGAGGAGGCATGATCTGAAATGCAAAATGACGAGTCAGAACAAGGAATTAGATCATACCTTACACACGATAAGAGTAACAAAGAAAGTGAAGTTTTCCTAAAACACTTTGCAGCCTCCCTCTCATTAGATGTGGTGAACTTCATACCCATGAAAAGGACTCTACTTAGTGCGGCTTTTTAGACATCCTAAGACTCTTAAAACTAACGCTCTGATACCAAGTTTGTCATGCCCCGAGGCTACCCCTTGGACACAACACGGGACCTAGGATCACGAGTGACCCCAAGCTAACCCTGCTGACATAAACATAAGCATACTAAAGTAAACTAAAGTAAAGAAATAATGTGCGGAAGCTAAATCATGATAAAACTGAAATGATAGGGAATACCCATATACTAAGTCTAAATATATGAAAACTGAGAGTTTGAATACAAATGAAAAGTCAAACTCTAAGACTAAAGCTGAAACTAACTATGTTTGATATAAGCCTCTAAACTGACTAGAAATGCTGGGACATACCCCAGCTAGATCTAGCAAAACTGAAACTAAAGCTAAAAGCGAGAAAACAATTTTGTCACTAGTCCTCGAAGAATGAGGACTCACCACTGATGCTACTGAACTGAAGATCGGGAACCGATCTATACGTGATCTGACTGCTGACGACCTGAACCTATATCTCGAGAAGATGTAGCGCAAAGTATGCGTCAGTACTTGAAAGGTACTGAGCATGTAAGATAGAGTAAAGCTGAATAATAATCATAACTGAACAAGCAACAAAGCAATAGTATAATCTGAACATGATAATGATGTTAAAAGTGTTGTACATGACTAAACCGAATGCAATGACCAAGTTATAACATGCTGAGATATAGTACTGAACTATACTGATAATATGGTCAATGCAATGGAATCTAACTGAACTGTAAGGGAGCTACTAATAACCGACATAAAACCGCATGAGCTAAATGTGGAGTCCGATGTATACGCCCCATCGAGAGGACCCAATATACCCTGCCAAGGTATAGAGGCATGCTGACATGATCACTAAAATAATGCCCATAGAGGGGACTTACAACCTACGGGGCACATAGTTCTGGGACTTGAGGGTGACTGACCCTAGTCCACTCGGTATTAAGCTTCCCATATGATTAAGTAGTTAACACTTTACGACTGAAATGTTGTAATACTGATGGCTCAAAATACTGACATGCAAACTGAGAATGCAACATTAATATACTGATAATAATGCATTCGAAAACTGAGGCATGTTTATATATAACTGAATTATCTGGCCTAGCATGTGTAATTCATGAACTAAAATAACTACATAGCTAGGATTCTGAGTTTATGCATGAACCTGGGCAATAACGATACCGAATTCATGATAATATGATTCGGATCATTCTAACAGCTAAAACCCCAATAATTCTAACATTCAAGAAACCCTAAGTCTAGATAATGTTAAGGGAATCAAGATTCTGACTGAAATCTAGAGCCTAATGGGTGAAAGGAACACACTAGTGAAATCTCACATACCTGGTGACGAATTCCACAGAGAAATCTTTCGATTTTGGGGATGGAACTGATGAAACCTTGCTGCTTTCTTGAACTAGGGATGCTCGACTTCTTTCTCCTATTACGCTTTAATTTTCCTAAGTTTTGAAGAATGATCTGACTTAGGTAAGTTCTAGGTATGTTTCTAGGCTAAAACTGACCAAAACCACGTAGTTTAGGGTTTAAACGATGTAGTTTAGGGGTTCAACACACAAGGAAAAGACCAAAAGATCCCTGACTTAACTGTTGTCGGGTCACCGACGGACCGTCGATTGACTGACGGTCTATGTTGGTCAACCATCAGTCGTGACTGGAGGCTAAAATCAAAGGGTATGACCTACGGTCTGTAGGTCCTGGCGTGGTTCAGGACTTAGATTATTTCCTAAGGCTAAGTCTGGGAGGGTTGCAGATGCGAACCACGGACCACCAGCATAGGCCGTGGGTGGCAACCGTGGGTTGCACCTATAACTTCTGGAAATCTGCAACGGGGTTTGTTTTTGGATACAGGGTGTTACAAATTGAGTAGTGTTTTTAGTGAAGAGTTATTTTTTCTTCTTTGATACCACCAGAGTATCTATATAATAGTATCAATTATTAATTTAACTAGTTTTTACTGAACACTACTTCTTCCTCCTTGATACCACCAGAGTGATAGTATCAAGGAGTAATTGTGTAGTATTTTCAGTGAAGCACTGATTTTTCTTCTTTGATACCACCAAAGAGTATATATATATATATACTCTGATGGTATCACATATCAATTTAACAAGTTTTCATTGAATTACTACATCTTCCTCTTTGATACCATCAGAGTATATAAACTCTAATGGTATCAACAGAGTAACTAGTAGTGTTTGCAAGTATCATATCTATACTACAAGATTTTTGAGTTTTTTATTGAAGATTTTCTTGCGCTGAATGTTGTTGCACTTCTTTGATTAGTGTTTGTTTGTTCATGTAGATTAGTTGAACTTCAATCGATTGCTTGCTTGTGTCCTTAATGATATTTTGACAATCTACGTTCTTATGTTGTATTGTAGCACCTTCAATAGGATCAGACTCAATTGTATCTACAAATTGGATTAGCTATGTTTTATAAGCTTTTAGGGCAATCAATGTTGGGCATACTTGTAAGGCAGCCAAGGAAGGACATGTTTGTGGAGATAGATACTATAGTGAATACCACAACCAAGGATATGCAGTGATCACACTATTGTGTTTCTTAAATTTAAAATAGACTTTCACGCCTATGTTGTTCATAATTTTCAGTAGTGGAAATTCGTCTGAAAGAGCATATTTGATTTCAACATTACTTATTATTTCGATCAGATTTGTGAAATTGAAAGTAGAATTGACTAAAATTGCATCAACGTCATAGTTATTGTAGTGTTTGTTTGAATCCCAAATTCCATTGTGCTGCACTAAAATTGTCATGTTATCTATCAATGAAATTCGCGTAGCAGGTAGCTTGGGAAAGAAGAAGAAGAAGAAGAAGAAGACAGAGAAGGAGACAATATTGGAGTGAGTAGTTTCTCGTAGCAGGTAGCTTGGAGAAGAAGACAACGAATGATGCAAAATTGGCTTGGATAGTTTTGCACTGAATTATATAAAAGGGTATAAAAGTAATGGGGCATGAACTTGTAAATAGTTTCACGTTTTAGGGTACAAATATTATTTTCCCTCAAAAAATGATTTGTGCATTGAGTCCACTGGAAAAAAAAACTATTTACTCTTTTAAAATGATTTGTGCATTGAGTCTGCTGAAAAAAATCATTTACTCTTTTAAAGTTTGAACACCCATGACGAAAATCTTGGCTCGGCCAAACATGTAGCCAAAGTCAATAAATACAGGATGAATCCTCGATTCCCTATACTTCCGTAGTTTTATGCAATAATTCAAACAGTCTATGCAAGCAAAATTATGGTGGAGGTTCAAGACTGGCAGATCCTTATGGATAAATTATATGTGGAACAAATATTGTAAGAAACAAATTTCTACTCTAGTGCATTGGAAAGGTGGTTTCCAACTGTGGAAAATGATGTTGACAAATAGAGATATGATAGAAAAGAATATATGGTGGGAACCTAAAGATGGTTTTCCAACATTTGGTATGATAATTGGACCAAGTTGGGTCCCCTCTACCAACTTGAGGAAGATAGTCAGATTCATTAATCTTTGGATGAAATAGTCAAATTCATGGGTATAGAAGGATGAAATTATGAAGTGATGCAGCAATACCTGTCCCTCCACATTATTGCTCACATCAGGCATACTATGAATCACACTTGCCTCTCTGACCAAGTGGACAAACCATGGTGGCAATTGACAAGTAACGGAAAATTCTCACTGAGTAGTGCTTGGGAGTTGCTTAGGATCAAAGACACCACTTCAGATTATTTTAGGAGGATTTAGGTGAAAGGATTGCCTTTCAAGATTTCCTTCTTGGTTTGGAGATTATGGAAGGCTAAGATTCCTATTGCAGCAAATCTTGCAAGATGGAACCCGTCCATGGACCCATCATGTTTATGTTGTACAATCTCTTTATTTGAGACTGTGCAACACTTATTTCTAAAAGGAGAAATGACTACCAAAATATGGAACTATTATGCTAGGGAAGCAGGTCTACAAGGCCCTTGGATCCAATTGAAGCAGACAGTATTAATGTGGTGGCAAGCTTCTAGAAATGCCAAAATCAAAAATATCTTCCAAGTGGTTCCTCTTATTGTCCTTTGGTTTATCTAGAAATGGAAGAACATTGTACAACATAAGGATTCCTTTTCTTTTGAAAGGGTGATTTATGATATTAATTCACTAATTCATAAGTTCATCAGACAAAGATATCATTGGCTACAAAATGTTCCTTCTTCCTGGCCTTTAATTGTGATTCTTTTGGAGGAATACAAGCCTATTTTGGAAGTCAAAATTGTTAGATGATTTCCTCCTCCGTGTAATTGGTCAAATGCAATACTGATGGGGATTCAAGGGATAATCCAGGACCCAACTAAACAGCCTTTTGTGTGAGGAATAAGGATGGTGGTATGGTGGGAGCAAAGGGCTTCAGGCTTCAGGATACTACTAATATTGTGGCTGAAGCCATTGCAATCATGGAAGGATTGAAATATTGTATAGAGAGTGATTTTCTGCCACTCATAGTCGAAACAGATTCCTTGAATATGATCCATATTCTAGATGGAAACTGGACAATTCCGTGGAGTGTGACACAGGAGGTCAATGCAATAAACAAATTAAGAGAGGGAGTCCTAATCCAGTTTTAGCATATCCTTAGGGAGTGAAACACTCTCGCGGATTTTTTTGCTAACTTAGCTTATGATTTTGCAGGTACATTCCAGATAAATACATTTCAAGACATACCAATCACCGGAAGGACAATTATAAATCTAGACAAACAGAGTACACCGCATCTAAGAGTAACTGAAGGCAAAGTAATTGATTCATAACTTTTTCTCATTGGTCACTTGGTTCTTTGGCCACGGTTTAGACTTTCGTACTTTCTACAAGACATGTTCGATAATGTTTTGATAGTAGTATAGGGGGTGGATTAGTGTTGTTCAATGCCTTAAAAAAAATCGTTTGATTTGCTTTACCACTACAACTGGTGAGAGCTTGAGGTGCCCACAGTGGTAGCAAATTAAGGCACATGGGCATCCTATTATATGATTTGTCTTCCTTATACCTTTATTGTCTTTTCATCAAGTTTTCAGGGACAATAATTCCTAATACTAAACCACACTTGACGGTTTCATCTATTTATTTGGCTTCGGATGGTGGTATCAACTCCTTGGGGTTCAATCAATCGAAATGAAGTAGTAGAGGAAACATTCGGGTTATAGTTAAGTACACACTCCCCTAACCTTGTCTATCCTATTCTGATGGTGGACCCAATTTTCTCTATTTTCAGATCTAATTTAGTAATATCTAGACTAACCTGTGAGGATGTATCTAAATGCTAGCTCTTATCTAGCGAAACATTGACATCTGAAAAGAGGAAATCTTGGTTATTTATTGTTGCTCATCCGTTAAGGAATGAAAGAAGGTATACTCACCTTTCAGAACACATCTAAGGAAGGAACGAACCAGCAACTTGATGTCCTCCACATAAGCGCCACCATTGTCAAAGTTCAGAAGAAGTTGAAGAGCTTATTGCCTGATCTATTTTGGAAATATGTGGGCTTTTTTTTTTAGCTAAATTTGGTTGTCTTTGATGTAATTTTATTGACCGTGGCCCAATTTCATTTATATAAAAGTTTTTGTTGATTTTTTAAAAAAAAAAGAGAACAATTCATTCACACCAAAATTTATAAATTTTCGTGCTAAAATCCCAACAGGCAACAAATATTTCTCCCTCCTTAACTTTTACTTGTTACTTATTCTAAAATAGATTTTCATTTTTACTTGTCATTTTTGACATATCAAGAAAATACAATAACTTTTTTTCATGTTTTACCCTCAGCATTATATCTTTTTTTTTCAAAACATTTTTCAAGACATCATTTAATAGGTAGGTTGGTAAAATACGTATATCAATAATTATTTTCTTAATGAGTGTGTCAAGTCAAAGTGTGACAAGTAAACTGTAAAAGTGAACGGAGGAGGGAGTAATTTATTTCTTTATGAAACACATTAACTTTATTAACATCACGACATAGCAAACTTCCATAATGCACAACCAAAACAAACAAACAAAAAGTAAAGCAATCAAGAATACATTATGAACAAACAAAACAAGCCAACAGATCGACTTCAATAATGCAAAAGCACAACATGGTATTCAACTATTGCATTTTGTGTGGTATTATCACCGCTGTATGTTTTTGCGGTAGCGATACCTTGTGCTAGCCGGAAAACACCAGAACCACCAACGATTGGCATTTCTCGATACTCATGAAATATCTGGTTGTGCCCAAGGATACTAAGTGTGCTACCATTGTACTTACCATCGGTGAACACAAGGTTGAGAGTCATAAGAAGGCCTATATCTTCAAACGATGCGAAGCCATAGATCCCTTGGGCTCGGCCTATTTCTTTTGAGTTGGTCTCAGGCTTAACCGTCAACGGATTGTCCATCATCCTCAGTAAGCCAAACAATGTTGGTGATTGAAATGTATTATTGGCTTGTGCTATTTGGATTGCTGATGGATTCTTTGCAGTCACAGTATCATGAAAGTAGAAGTGAAGTTTGGTCATTTTTACTTTTGCATGAGGAAGCTTCTTGAACCATTTCTCCACTCCTTTAGGACTTTGATCAAGCCCATGAGTTGAAGGCAATATTGCTATTGCCAAAAATAGTAAAGACGCCAACAAAAAATTCTCCATTTTCTTTACAGTTTTCCCTCCCTTGTTACTTATACATTCAAATGAACTATACCTAGCTTCAAATAAATAGAAACAAAAACACAAATGTTGGGGTAGTCTTGAGAAAATGTGAGAGAGGGAGGAAATAACAAAAAAGATTTTTCTAATGTTTATTTAATTAGTTTGTGGTTCATGCGCTAACTACTTATTTGAATATGATATTCTATAAAATATTATAGTACCTTGATGTGCGCTTTTCTAAAAACAAACCTACATAGAGTACGTTGACTTTTTTCAATTTGATCGAAATCAATTCTATGATTGAATAACAGAAATGCTACGTAGGAACTTGGAGATACAGATAGAGGAGAAATGATACAAAAAGTTGCCATGTTCTTGGATTAATATACTTGCCATGTTCTAGGATGTAACTCGTGAACAGCTCCAAATTGACCAAATGATTAAAAAAAAAAAAAGGGCAAGTTGTGGGGTTGAGTTTAAGGAATATTATTGCCACTAATATGATTTCTTAAGTGGTCATATACTCATATTTCTTCTTGATTTTAGTTTTCTTCATTAAGGAAAGTGGTCATATATATATGTAGATAGGGTATAAGGAAAATCCTTTTGGCCAGAATGGTAAAATAACATATTTCACACTATGTTATTTTACCTTTTAACTTTAATATCTTTTAATTAAAAAATGGAAAAAAAATCAGTTTATTTTAAAATAAAAAGAACATTATAGACTTTTTAAATTTTTGGTCATTTAGCATTACCCATATATATATTAAGTGACCGAAAAATCAAACTTGTAATATGCTAGCTAGTTAATGCTGAAAGGTAGGGGTGTACATGACCGGGTTGGTTCGGGTTTTTCAAATATCAAACCAAACCATTTGTGTAAAAAATTTAAATTTATAAACCAAATCAAACCAATAAAATTCGGATTTTTTCGGGTTTTTTAACCTCGGGTTGGTTCGGGTTTTTCAAATACCAAACCAAATCATTGTGTCAAATTTTTAAATTTATAAATCAAACCAAACTAATAAACCTCGAATTTTTTTAGATTTTTGGATTTTTTCAGTAAAGTTTGCATACAAACATATAATTAACTTGTGCTCCAAATATTTTTTTAGTCCAACCAAAATACAATTATCTAAGGTGTATCTTAAGAAAATAACACAAAATATGAGATGAGTACTGATGACTATTCAATAAAAAATAATAATGAAATCATCATATAAAATAAATATTGCAAAGTCATAATGAAAATGGTCATAATTTAAAAGTACTAAATCATGCTAAAATAAGTTTAATAAGTATTAGTTACATTACTAAATATTTAAGGAAAATTAAAATTAGATTATATATTTTAATTGTCTAAACCAATGTAAAACTAAAGAACAAATATTCAATATTATTGTCATTCTTAGTGTTGAA
>JAJOOR010002858.1:0-42766 GCA_036250505.1 Solanum acaule
AAAAAAAAAAAAAAAAAAAAAAAAAAAAAAAAACATTATCACATCACTCCAAAAGATATCTATAAGTAATTCTTTGAAATTATAATCTTGAAAATAAGACAGGCAACGTTCTATGTAAAGGTGACTCACGAGGCATTTTGCAGAGAATTTTCTTGGCCTTCTTGAAGCAGCAGGGACACTGAAGATCAACCTTAAGCACCATTATAGTGGTCTATTGAGAAATTAAAAAAAAAATTGTAAGGTTATTATTTCATTATTGGTAAAAAAAAATGTTTAAAACTTGAAATTGTTGTGTTATACATCTCCGTTCGAACTTAGCTAGATGATATTTAACTAGATACAGAGTTTTGACAAGAAAAGATAAATTCTTAAATTTTGTGATTTAAATAAAATCATAAATATTTATATCGCTATATAAAATCACCTAATTAGAATACTAAGATAAAATTACTCTTCAATAAGAATTAGTACCAAAAAAATACCCCTAAAGATTCGAAATAAAATAACTTTGCCCTTTGTTTCATTTTTGAAACAAGAATATCCTTATATTGTTAGTTAAGTAGTTCAAAAATACCCTCTATACAAGTCAAGTACCTCGAAAATTCTCTTCTCACTAACAATTGATTCGATAAAACAAGAGAAAAATAGTCAATCTTACCTTTAAATTATCGAAATTGAACACTTCCACCAAATATAAAAAAGGTAATACTTTCTAGACAGACTAATAAAAAGAAAGTAAAACACATAAATTGAAACGACGGATAAGCTATTACCTTCTCTTTGTGATCACCACCCATGGCTAAGAATTGAACCTAGAAATGAAGTCCTTGTGATTATTTGAGAAGGAAAGAGAGAATGAAAGAGGAAGAAAAAGGTGTGATATTAATAGTATGAAAGAAGGGAAAAGAGATAAGTGTGTGATGTGTGAAGTTAGGAGAGGAATTTGTTGAAATTCATGATATTGATTTGATTGTCTGGTTGCTAGCTAGCTAGTTGTTGATTGCTGACTATATACTCTTTGTTTGCATGTGCTGGATTTGATTGGCACACCTCACCTTTACTTTTTCTATATTATTTTTTTCAAACCTAAACATTATTATATCATTTAATAGTAAGTAAGAATAGTGACGGAGTCGGATAGAGCTGAGGGATTCGAATAAATAGATTAGGGATGGAGCCAGATAGAGCTGAGGAATTCGAATGAATAGAATAGGGATGAAGCCAGATAGAACTGAGGAATTCGAATGAATATTTTTTTTTTGGTGAAAATGATATTGTTTACGTAGGTTAAAATTATAGATAATAAATTCTTTCATTTTTCTGTATTTTCATTTTAATATTTTTAATTATTTTAGTGAAAATTTTGATTTTGCCTTTAAATAGGAAATACTATAGTTAGTGATAATCACTTCTATACTAGGCAGTAGGCACTTATGTGTTGGTAGTTGATTAACTTATGGGCACTTTATTTGACTATTTTCACCGACAGATACTGAATAATTCTATTTATCAAAATTTAAATTGAACTAAAAAAATAATTTATCTTTTCTATCTCATATTAATTATCATATTTTTTTGGTTTTCGGTAGTCAAATTAAGTAAACTTTGACGAATATATATTTTTAAAAATATTTGTTTATATAGTTTTCAATTTAGCTTCAAAATTTAGTTAAATCATCTTTCAGAAAAGCAAAACATGACAATTAATATGAGGTTGATGGAATAGTATATTTTTCTTTTATTCAAATGATGAATTATTAAAAGTTATTTAACAATAAATTTAACAAAATTTGTAGCTAATTATTTTTATTTTTATAATTAGAAAAAGTAAAGAATAGAGTAGGAAGTGGTTTTAGTTTGGTTAGTGCAATAATGGAAGATGTACCCCACATGGCAGGTATGCTTAACCCGTGTTATTTTTCACTAGTTTCATTTATTAGCATATTATATTATGTCCCTTAATCATAAAAGGATTTAATTAATAACATGAGAAAAATCTCCTATGATTAACTAAAAAATTGAATAAAATAATATGCTTCTACAAAGATTTTCGATATTTTATTTATCATTTTTTTAAAAAATAAATTATATAACTAAAATAACATTTATAATGAAAAATGAAATCAATCCCTATATATTTACTAAGTGGATTTTAATATATTATAAAAGGTTGTTTGGTTTTTTTTTCTTTGTTAATAATAGCTTTTATTATTTAGTAATCAATTTCACATATTATAGATAGTTACATTTTAAATGATATGACAGCATAAAAAAATAATTACACATTCACATCGTGCATGACAAAATACTCAGTTGAAAGGTCGGATGACTAAGAATAGGAAGTAGACAATTTCATTTATGATACTTGTTTTTTTTTCTTTTTGTTACAAAAATTATTTTTCTAATCCATAAAAACACTTATTTTCTCGAGAAAAAATATTTTTCGAAATTAACTCTCTTTTTTTCTCTACATAAATTCTAAAAAAAATGTCATTCTCATCTCCATATATCCTCCAACACCAAGAATCTTCTAGTGGTTTTTATTGGTTTAAATATTGATAGATATTATATGTGACCATAGGAGTTTCAATATTAGACTTTTCTTCCATATTTATGATAATAGCCCTAGAGAAATGATTACGACACTTGGGCCCCTATTTTTTAGCCATTCAAACAGTTGGAAAGTCCAAATTCTAGACCCCTACAGGCTACATGATACAAAATTCTAGAATATTGTATCATTAAATAATCAATGGAAGGACTGTAGGGATTGATAAATACCTAGTGTATAATTAGTGATGGAATTAAAATTTTAATAAACGATTTAATGTAAGAATATTATACATATAACGAAGGGAATTTAATTGAACCTCTTTCTTATTTTTAGTTTAGCATAAAGGGTAGATATATACTAGCCATTTCTTAAAATAAATTATTTTTTATGCATTAATAGTATTTTTTTTTTTTTTATAAAGTTAATTAAAGTGATCTACGATAACATGACTTTAATTTGTTAGCTATGCACATTTTTGTCTTATTGCTAAAGAAAGATGATAAAACGTTATTAAAGTTAGGTCACTCAAATAACGTGGTGGTTGACTCTTTTTTATATAAATTTTTGGTAGTTTGGTATTTATTGATTCGGTTAGTTCAGATTCTTACCACATAAAATTTATTAAATGGCATGTTTGAATAATTATAACAATATATCTAGTGTAATTTCACGAGCGAATTGATTTGAGAAAGATGGTGTGTATGTTGACCTTATATATTCATATCTTGTATAAGTAGAAATGTTATTTTCAATTAACTCTAGACTCAAATAACGTATATGTCAAGATAAAATTTTAAAGAAAACACAATAACGAAAAAGTCATACTGAAAATAATCGAGAAAAGAACAATAATAATAAGAAATAGTATGATAATCAAACAAATAAAAAAATATATTTTCCTATATAAAAAAGAACTATTTGTATAACTCAAATTCAAAATGTCTGATGAAATGTTGGAAGCTCAATCCCACCCCACAAGGCCACAACCTCCTTTTCACCAAATGAACCTATTTCAGTATTTAGAATCAACAAATTAAAAATACAATCTCCCAATAAATTATCACACCTAACATATATAACAAATTTAATCAAAGACGTTTTTCTATTTCTATTTTTAATGTATATAGGTGAATAATTGAAATGCATGAAATTATGCCAGTAATGCATTAGGAAACTATCATATTCAAACTAAAGAACTTTTTTTTTTGGTTTTCGTGTTTAGTATTCGGAGTCTAATTAATTTATATTTATATCTAAAAGTCTTATAATAAAGAGTAAAACACTCTACTTAAGATGATTTTAAATTTAATATTTGAACTCGAGATCTAAAAAGATATTCACCATTCCACTGTAATCTTTAGGGTTAAACTAACTATTTTAATTCCTACTTTGAATTTAATTTTCTAAATCATAGAGATGAAAAGTATCATGTATATTTAAAAAAAGAACTTAATCAAATAAATGCTCTATCAAAGATCCTTGAAAGGACAACAACCTAATAAGTAATTAAAGTGAATTTTAAAAAGTACTACTCTAAAATATTGTTAACAAGGTGTATGAATATATTTTTTTCACTCCTTTTGGTTGGCAATGTACTTTAAATTTGGTGTATGCATCTCTTTTACTAAAATATTTAGTTTGTAGTTTATTATTAAAAAAAATTATTTAAATTCTATAGGCCTATTCATAATATATCACTAAAAAAACAAAAATAAAATAAAATATATACTCCGTGTAATTTCATAAATGAAGTTTAGAAAGGGTAAGATAAATGCGAATATTATCCTATTCTTTGTTTCTAACAGACTGTCGGCTAAAAATGAATGTTAATCGAATCAAGAGAAAATATGACAATTAACAAAACAACAAGATATAAAACAACATCATATCGAGAGAAAAAAACATGGAATATAAATTAATAAAATTTTATTAGACCATTTTTCTTATGTTTGGTCCAACTTGTATGTGTAATATTTGACTAATAATTTAATGTTTTTCCTGTCGGTGCGTCTGCATCTAAAATTACAATTTCCCTCTTTCTTTCTTTTTGTTTTTGTTTTCATTTATCAACCCTAGCTCAATGATTGGTACATGACCATAAATTTTCACTTATTGTTTTAATTATCTTGAACTAAAATACTAAAACAAATAATAATTAGAATTTGCTATGAACTTCTTCGCCAAATTATATTGTGCATAGCTAATAAAATTTTATGACAATTCATCGTTGATCCATCCTTAAATAAGATTAACGTTGAACTTTAGTATTTAGTTATGGAATGTATATGTCGCTAATTCATATTTTTTATATAATAACCAAGAAATTGTATTTTTATGTCTCAAATTACAGTATAATTTCTCATCGTTTAGGATCAGCAGCTACTGATAATCGTCTTCATAAGCTATTATTTTACCAACTAATTAACTAATTAGACGCAAACTCTCTTGGATAATTCTCGTTTTGCTCCTCAACATAGCCACAGGGTATTAACATCCGTTTTCGATTATCCCCACCCCCCACCCCCCAAATTCTTGCGCGTTACTCACTCACCTCCTACTAAAAAATCTCTTTCCGACCAACTTACATGTGTTAAAACACATTGACAATGTTCATCTTGAACTAGAATCAAACTTTTCATCAGATTCATAATTACAATTTATTTTTACACCTTTTGCTTCTTATTTAAAAAACTAAAAGTCACCGAATCTACAAGTAATCATAATTAAAATAATTATAATGATCAATAAAGTAAAAAGGTATTTCATAATTAATAATTGTTCTTGGAAAGGTTGTTAGGGAAATGGGCCAAATATTTTTTTTGTCAAATAAATCCCTTTGCTTAGAAACAAAGGAAAGATCTAAATTATAAAATTTATTTTATTAAAAGATTTAGGACATGTTTGAAAGGTCACATTATATTGTAAAATGTGGATGTAATTGGATGTTATAACATAGTTTAGCTACTAGCTAAGTAATTACCTTGATCAATATAATATAGAAATTAATATAAATATTCATCATAAAAAT
Source organism: Solanum acaule (assembly GCA_036250505.1). Lineage (NCBI taxonomy): Eukaryota > Viridiplantae > Streptophyta > Magnoliopsida > Solanales > Solanaceae > Solanum > Solanum acaule. The sequence continues at coordinate 5,583 of JAJOOR010002858.1, forward strand.
GGTCTAGACTTTTGAAAAGATAAAAAAATTTGTAGATTCGTGGACATTTTGTATAAGGAAAAATATTAGACATTAGTAGATAAATTACAAAAAAATAAAGAAGCACTAATACTCTAATATACAATTCTCAAGGGTAAAATGGAAATTCACTATAATCAGGGGCGGACCTACAGTGGGTCAAGTGGGTTCATATGAACCCACTTCATTGAAAAATAACATTGTATATATGTATATTTTATCAGGTTTAAAAATTTATATGTATATACTAACTTTTGACCCCACTAACACAAGTGTCACCCTTTGCTGAGTGGTGAAGAGAGTTTAATTTTTCCAGCCAACTTGAGTTCAAATCCCTATTGCCACATTTTTGTTTTATTTTTTATATCTTAAACCCACTTCGTGAAAATTCTGAGTCCGCCACTAACTATAATCATACTATAAAAACCAAATAAATTATATTTGTGTAACCAAATATGACATGATAAATCCTATCATAACTATATTATGAAAACCAAATGAATTATAATAATTACTACATTATATAATTATTAGGGTAGTAGCATAATTTAGTAAGTATACCTTAGCTTCTAAATGGGAAATATCTACTTTCCAAATTTGGTGGCAAATACTATTGGGCCATGTGATGGCAGGCCCACTAGGACCATATACATAGCCCATAATAGGGGAGACACAAAGATAAGAAAGTGACTTGTCCAATCTTTATTGCCCAATATCAAGATTTTGCATATGCTTTTTTAACCATATTTAATTGGACACATAGTGTAAATTGTTAATTTAACTTATATGTTATTGTGAGTAATAAAGAAATATTTAAAGGGAAAATTATGTTGTTAAGCAAATTTATACTATTTAATTAGTCACTATAGTTATAGTTTGTCATGATTAACATTAACCATTAATTACGTGGGTTGACTTCGAGTTTGTATAATTAGTCATGTTTGTATAATTCGCAACTAATAATTCTTCGTTTGATTTATATTTGTATACGATAGTTAGTATTTGTATATGATGATGATTTCCTTTGATTTTTCAGTTTTATCATCATATGCATTCAATCTTTTTGTGTATAACTTTATAAAGTTTGTATAAACGTGTAGTTTTTGGATTTTGTATAATATAATTTATATAATGTAATTTGTATAATATAATTTGTATAACTATATAAAGTTGATATGTTTATGTTTGTATCAATTCGTTATTTCGAGTTTATCATATTTGTATAATTCAGACTTTATATTACTCAATTATACAAAAACATGCGAATTGTACAAACGTGCCCGCGAATTATATAACCGAGATGTGAATTATACAAATTATTGCCCTCTCTTGCTCGCCTCTCTTCTCTCTCTCCCAATCTCGCTTGCCTCTCTTCTCCCTCTCCCAATCTCGCTTGCCATATATATATAAAATACATATGTGTACCAGTTATCTAACTGATATACGTATACAATTCACCTCTCTTCCACTCTCTGCCCTCTCTCTCGCCTCTCTCCTCCCTCTCCTAATCTCACTCGTCACTCTCCTATAGCTGCGAATCATAATTAACAAACTATAGCTATGTAGTGTAATTAAGCTATTTTTGAGTGGCTATATGCAAAAGTTCCCCATATTTAAATAATGATATACTACATATGTCCTTTTAAGTTATCATCACTTGACAATTTATATATATCCTTCAAGTTTTGATGTATATAAATAGATACTTAAACTTATATAAAGCTGAACAAGTAGTGTCATGACTATCAACCAATAAGTTTCATCGGACCAACATTGAAATGAGCATCTAACTCAAAATCAACCTTCCATTATCTTCAATTTTATTATTTAAAGAAAAAATGAAATAAATATATATTGAACTGCAACAATATCTCTTCTTTTCTTTGTCTTCTTAAACTCCCAATTACTAGCATCTTAACTTGCAACATCAACCGATAAGCTCCATCAGATCAACATCGTATGTAAATAAACTACAAAAATAATTCAATATCTATCTACCATGGATCTACTAACTTAACGAATTGTCCATAGATTAAAACACATTCAACATAAATCAGTCTTTCAAATCTTCGATTCCATTATTTAAAGAAAAAATGAAATAAATACTATACTATATGCACCAATATATCTCCTTTTCTTTGTCCTCTTGAAAACTCTTACCTAGCATCAACTATTAACCAATAAGTTCACCGGACCAATATTTTATGTAAATAAACTACAACTTGACGTAGATTAAATAGCATTCAACATAAATTAACCTTTCATACCTCTAATCTCATTTTCTTTAAGAAAAAAATGGAATTCGAATTGAAACACCTTAATTATAAAAGTACAAATTTTTGAAATGGAATTTTAGGGTACATAAAATATCCAACAGATCACCAGTAGTAGTTATTATATCTACTATAGTCAAAATCAATAGGGAAAAAAAAAACATGGTTTTTAATAGGAACACTACCTAAATATTGATTGGTTGTACATGACCAACAAAATAATAAGGCACAAATAATAATAGGACTGATAGTAAATATTGTGAAGGACATATTATGAGAGGCTGAGTCAGCAAAAATGACCACTGTACTATTTGTCTCTGTATTATATCCTGCAACTAATAATATTGTCCGGGTGTTCGATACGGAGAAAAACATTTTTCAATACTTTTTTAATTTTATTTTATATGATATTATTTGATTTGATATATATGACGTTTAAGAAAAAAATAAAGATTTTTGTAATTTTTTGTCTAAAATATTTTTTAGATATTCATGTAGATATAATTTTTTGTTATTTTTAAATTTAACAAAGTGATATTCTTTTTGGGACGGACTGAAGAAGGAGGATGATAATAAGATGGAGGGACTGGGAATAAATGTTTTTACGTATTTATAATAATATAGATAAATACAATAAAAGGCGGGGTTGGAGTGTGAGGGTGGTGAGGTGGGCTATGGGTAGAGGCGGGAAAATACAATCAATATAAAATACCATTTGTAAACCTTGTTTTTTCTAATTCTATTTAGGAATAGAAATTGAAAAACATTTACTTGAAAATGTTTTCCTCCATACCCTATATCATTTTTATTTTCGATGGGTAAAACGTATGCGCACAAAGTATTTATATCAAATCAGTGTAGGTTATCATAGTCAAGTAATATAATAAAGAGAAATATACACAATTTAAGATATATATATTCAAATACATGTTATGTATCAACACTTGATACGGATAAATTTTTACTTTTTTAAGTATCACCTCATTCTTCCTCCAACTTAAATAAATGTACCCCTCTCTCTCTCTATATATCTATCTATTTAGAGAGTGTACTTTTAAAGAAGGAAAAAAGAAGAGGAACTTTTCATTTACTTATTTTTACATTAAAAATCATCAGTTTGTTGGAGCTTTTTAACTACATGGGTGAGGTATGTTCAAACACATTAATTCTACAATCTATTTTTTCCCCTTAGTTTCATAGTTTTTAACGTAAACTATTCAAGATTTAAATTTTGTGAATTTTAGTGCACGATACGTACAAAATTCATTATTTGTATTCCTTTAGTAAATTTTGTAACGTATACAAAAGTTGAGTCAAAATTACTGAGTTCAGATAAATTTCATAATAGATATACTAAATCTATCCTTGACTATTTCTCTCTCTATATATAGAGAGAGAGTGTTTTTAAAGTAGGAAAAACTTTTCATTTACTTTATAAGTTTTTCATTGAAAATCAAGAGTTTGTTGGAGCATTTTTTTACTACATGGCTGAGGTATGTTCAAACACTCAAAAAAAAAATAAAAAAAATTCAACAATCCATAAATTAATCTAATTTTGTTTTGTTGTAGTTTCATATATAGACAGTTTGTCAATGGATAATATTGATAGTGTATAAGAATCTTGTCTATACTGAAAGCAAGGGTGATATATTCGAGATTTGAATTTTATGAGTTCGAGTTTCAAATCTATCATTCTTGTAGTTGTTAAGTGGATTTTTTGTAACAAAAAGTACAAAATTTGAACTTTTATGATTTTGAGTTTGAAATCTTTTAGTTTTTCTACATTAATAGCAAAGGCATTCAAAATTTGAACATTTCTAGTTTCAAGTTTGAAATTTACTATTTATACATGTTTAGTTGAGTTATGTAACAAGAATTAATGTTGTACGATGATAACAAAGACGTATTCAAGATTCAAACTTTATGAGATAGAATTTAAGATATGTATATATCATAAAATTGAACCAAAATTACTGAATTCAGATGAACCCTATAACATTAAACACTCTACATTGTCCTTTTGATGAAGAATTTATATATGTATACTTTTAATTAATTCTCATTTTAATTTTATTTATTTATTTTTTGTGTGATTTTGATAGGAAAAAGAGAACAAAGGGGAGGAGGTAAAAAAGGAGGAAGAAAAGAAAGAAGAAGAGAAGAAAGTAGAGGAAAAAAAAGAAGATGAAATTCAAGAAATTGTGCTTAAAGTTGATATGCATTGTGAAGCTTGTGCAAGAAAAGTTGCAAGATCCCTCAAAGGTTTTCAAGGTATTTAATTTATTCCTTAATTAATAATTCCTTCTTTTAATTAAATAAATTAATTACCTATAATAAGTGAATTAGTTAAATGACATTAATAGTAAGAAAAATGTTCAAATGTATCCCTAGTATTATTCAAAATTGCTCAAGATGTTATATGGTATGATTTTGTTCTATTTATATTCTTGTCGTTAGCAAATTGTAACGGAGATACCCCTGCTATTAACATATCTCTATTGTGAAGTTTAATTTGTCTTTCAATTTTTAATCATGATTTAAAATTTATCTTTAAATCGGAATAACAACGAAAGAGTACGCTGCTCAATTTCGAATAGCATATATAATGTCAAATTTGACCCCTTTTTTGTGATAATATAAAATTTAACAACATTATTAATGAATATAAGTTAATTTTTTTTAAAAATAATTTAAATTATTCTTTCCGATTAAAGAATACACTATATATTGAGACTTCATTAATTTATTCTATGGTCTCCTATCTCATTATCACGTTTTTCAACTCAACTATTCATTAGTAAATTCTTGAACAATGCACCCAATAAACAAAGCTTAACATATAAAACAAAACACAAAAAAAGGTTGGGCGATACTCTCTTCGTCTCATATTAGTTGATCATTCTACTAAAAATAGTTGTCATATATTAGTTGTCTATCTTATTAAATCAAGAAAGTATTGATTATTTTTTTCTATATTACCTCTTACAATTAATTCTTTTTAAAAGTGTTCATATTTATTTATAAAATTTTCAAGAAATTTTTTAAAGGATGGATTAGTAAAATTATCTTCTTTTTTATATATAACTTCTTAATATGCCTGTAAAAAGAATAATAATCAACTAATATAAAACAGAAGGAGTACACAGAATATTTTGCGTTGACAAATAGAAGGCCGCGCACAAAAAATATACTCCCTTTGTTTAAAAAAGAATGATCTCTTTTTTTGTTTTGGTAACATTTTACTTTTAGCTTTCCACGTGGAATGTTTAAGACTACAAGATTAAGGGCAGTTTTGTACATTTGACATAACTTTAATTTAAGACTACAAGATTGAAAAATCTTCTTTAATTTCTTAAATTTTGTGCTAAGTTAAACCAGATCACTCTTTTTGAAACGAAGAGAGTATGATTCATATCATCTATTCTATTATAATCATTAGTGCCTGCTTCCAGAAGTTCGAGTTGAACAAGACACATTCAACTTTAGTTTATTATAACATTATAATATCTTTTCTTTTTGTATCATATGGTAAAAAAACAAAAAAAAAAGACTTTTGAGTATAATTTTTTTTTTGTTTGTGGTAAATGAATAGGAGTGGAGGAAGTAAAGGCAGATTCTAAGGCTAGCAAAGTGGTGATAAAAGGGAAAAATGCAGATCCTCTCAAAGTGTGTGAAAGAATTCAAAAGAAAAGTGGTAGAAAAGTGGAATTGATTTCACCTTTGCCAAAACCACCAGAAGAAAATAAAAAAGAAGAAGAAAAGAAAGAGGAGTTGCCAAAAGTAGAAGAGAAGAAAGATGAGGTAAATATTATTATTGTTTAATTAGTCGGTAAAGTTATTTTCGTGTGATCTAATATATTCTGAGTCTGAGTCATGAAATTAGCTCTTGGTAGATGCTTGCGTCAGGATAAACTGACTACATTATACTAGTTTGAGGTATGGTTTTTCTCTGAATTTTGTGTGTATGTACTTCATGCATCAAACTACCCTAATTAATCACTAGTCATTGCATACTTAAATAATGTCGATAAGTGTGTGTCGAGTCCTCCACAAATACTTTTTTTTTTTAATATGACAACATTAAATGTATTTATTTTATTTTCAATCTTACTACTTCGAATCAATCCTACTATTTCTGATTCTAGTGTTTCCACACTTGGGGAAAAAAAAACTTGAGGCATGTAATTATCGGTCCAGTACTAGATGAACCCATCCTAAAGTAAGGTATTAAATAATTACTATTTGATTATATTTTTGGAGAATTCGATATAAATATTATACATTTTTTTAATAATTCAAACAAAGTATGTGGTGTATTATTTTTTCCTTTTAGTGTTAAGGGAATTAATAGAGCAACCACAGCCTATGGCTGTTGTTTCCTTGCTGACATTGAAAGCAACATAACATATAGTTTTTACAGTAAAAAGTTTAGCAAAAAAGACAACTCTCTGAGCAATCCACTTGGGGGGTAAAGTGGGGGGGGGGGGGGGTGAAGGGCACACTAAACAATGTGTGGTGTAGATAGAGTGACAGAGACTCGAAAAAATTTATCATCTATTATATATATATGTAAAATAAAAAAAAAGTTTAAATTTATTTACATTGTGTTTTTTTGATAAGGAGGTTTGGACAAACATTCTTACACCCTTCTAACTCTCGATCCTTCTATATCTTTAACATATCATACTCTGAAGACGTATGTAATGAACTTAAAGTATACGTAATATTTGTGTGTCTATAAAAACTTATTATTACAAATAAAATAATTTTTTTGTAAAATTTAAATTATTTTTTGTAAATTCAAAAATTGTTTGAATGAAGTGTAGGTGGGCTACTCTGCCATACTGCAGTATAGTAAAATCTTGAAATGGGGCCTATAAGGGATTCTCGAGACTGACATTTCAATATTTTGTAGTATTCTGAATATAACATATAGTTATGTACAATATTATAAAATAACAATCCCAATACAACAACTTACATCTTGGTTGGATCGTTGTTACGTCTCGTTTCATAAATATATCGCGTTATCATATTTTTGTTGTGCTAATGTAATCTATCAGATCGTATCGGCTTGAGATGAGGTTAAATGGAGTAAACATGCTTAGAAAATGATGATATATCATATGATCAACTTTTAAGTTACAACTAACAAAAAATCTTGACCTTAGTGGCTTTAAGGGGGAAGAGTTGGCATTACGCTTATAAATTTAAAATTTTGAATTCGTCTCTGAGTGGGACAATGTTGTTCTAAGGGGATTAGGGGTCGAGTTTTTCAACATAGTCAGTCAAGATTCATATAGCAGACTCCTAACAGGATTCATTTCAACAGAGACGCAATGTAATGGCTCCACCTTTGTGCCTACCCTTAACTTATTTGGGATTGAGACGTAATATTTTTTGTTGAGACATTGATTTGCATTTTACTTTAGAATAGCAAATTATAGTTGCTCTGTCTTTGTCAATTTGTCTATATTTCATAATATAACTAGTCACTGAGTACGTGCATTAACACGAAAAATGTCATATGCTTTTCACATAATGGACAGCCTCCTCCGGTCATAACAGTGAAGATGACAGTTCAGATGCATTGTGAAGCTTGTGCACAAGTAATGCAGAAACGAATCCGAAAAATTCAAGGTACATATATCATATGATTTCCATCTTTTACAATTTCAAATGTATTATCATGCATTATTGTAACGAACTTGTTGGTTGACAGCTAACGTAAAAGTAGTCAATTCATGTTGAATCCTTACTTGCAAATGCACATATCAAATATATTATTATGCATTATGGTAACGAACTTGTATGCTAACAGTCAACATAAAACTAGTCAATTCATGACAAACATCAAACATGCTATTATGCATTAGTATAACAAACTTGTATGTTGACAATCAACGTAAAACTAGTCAATTCATGTTTAGTCCTTACATTTGTAATGAACTTGCAAATGCATACATTATCAAATATATTATTGTGCATAATTATAACCAACTTCTATACTGACAGTCAACGTAAAACTAGTCAATTCTTATTGAATCCTCACATATGTATATATTGTAGGTGTTGAATCTGTAACGACGGACCTAGGAAACAATCAAGTAGTAGTAAAAGGTGTCGTTGATCCAGAGAAGTTAGCGAACGACGTGTACAAGAGGACAGGGAAGCAAGCTATAGTAGTGAAGGAAGAAGAAGTAAAAAAGGAAGAAGAGAAGAAAGAAGAAGAGAAAAAAGAAGAAAAGAAAGAAAGTGAAGAAGAAAAAGGCAAAGAGGAAGATGATAAGACAACAATAGATATCAAGAAAAATGAATATATGCATCAAAGGGACTACATTTTCATGGAGTATGCTAATTACCCCCCTCAGATTTTTAGTGATGAGAATCCTAATGCTTGCTCTATCATGTAACCTTTTCGGTTACTCAGTGGCGGAACCAGGAATTCTGACAAGGAAATTTCATTGCAAGTAGTGTTGTTATTGTTCGATTTTCGATATGTTCTAGTCTAGTATATGCTAATAAAGATTTATTAAATTGTCTATTTGAGAGATTTTTCTCAACATCTATCGAATAATTTTGGTGTTTTGGTGCTATAAGTTGTTGAACAAGATGTACATACTTTGAAAGTTTTAAACTTTTGTGCTTATGATATTAAAGTTTATCCCTCCCTATTCAAAATTTATAATTTATGAGTTTTGAATTTGCCATCAATTCCATAAATATTCCTAATGTAAATACAAAGTCAAACATAAGCTATTTGGTTGTTCGAACCATACCTAATACAACCTCTTTGAGTGAATCGAGAAATAGTTTTGATTATCTACTTTATATATATATATATATCAGGCATTGCATTCTCCGGATAATTCAAATCATTGTAGATCTCCCAGTGTCAGTTGGTACAGAGTACTAGTTTGTTATACAGAGCAGTAAATACTCTATATTCAGGACCACTATTCCATCATATTTGCAAATTGTAACCATAAAAAGATTGAAAGGTTGTAAAGTCACTTCCAAGAAAATTATGTTTGTATATATTTGTCCTCTCCTCTAGGATGGTAATCTTTGGATTCGACCCGAATTGCACCTCGAGAAGTGTGATGTAACTAATACAAGTATAAGTGACTTTCCACAACTCGAATAGTAACCTATAGGTCACAAAGAGATAATTACGAAGTACAAAGTTTGCCTTTGAACTTTGCGGAAATAAAAAGTTTAGCTCATCCATATTCTCGTCTCGTCGTATTTTAGCTCGAAATTCTTAACCAATTAGGTAGCCAGATGTTGTACTAAGCTTCCGCTATGCGCGGAGTCTGGAAAAGAGCTCGACCACAAGGGTCTATCATACACAATCTTACCCTGCATTTCTGCAAGAGACTATTTCCACAGTTCGAACCTAGTGACCTCCTGATCACATGACAACAACTTTACTAATTACGTCAAGGCTCCCCTTCAAGATATTCTTTAACATTTCTTTGTCATGTCTATATTCATGTACATCTATGCACATACAAGAACTAAAATACAATAGCAAAACTGGACTGTATACAACAAAAAAAATGAGCATATAATAAAGAAATGCAGTAGGAATAATGATAGTATAATTACATGAGCCTTTCCTTAGCTTTATAGATACATGCCAAGGGGAAAACAATACAAGAAAAAAAAATGTAAAATGATCACTCGTCGTCGGATTCAAGGCCTGGTATGAACTCCAAACTCACGTCGAATACCACTGGGCTGTTAGGAGCCACTCTTGGCCTTCCAGGAGCCGATGTCAAGCCTTTTGGAAACGCCAACTATTCAACAGAAATATGTGTAAGAGACTTGGTCTGATAAAAGATCTGCATTTGTCTTGGATGATTTCAAGTCAATTGCCAAGAATGCAGTAAAGCATGCACGTTAAACAGATTGACCGTAAGCTATTGCTTATATGAAAAGGTTCAAGTTCACGAAACCCCCGCCCAAAGTATTAGGCCATCCTCGGGACATTATTTTGAATAACTTCTCATCAAGCAGAACAAACTATTAGGAGGATAAAGTTTGAGAAACCTCAAGGCTTTGAAATATTGCAGCCTTGCAGGTAGCTTCTTATTTGTGTAAGCAACTAGAGATATTGTTTTTCTTTCTTTTCCCAAATAAGAAACTAAGGCGTCGTTAGGTAGAGTGTATAAGAGTAGTATTGAATAGGGTGTATTAGTAATGTGGGGATTAATAATGTTGTAATTATTTCATATCCAGTGTTTGGTTTGATGTATTAAGGGAAATTCTATCTTTAACATTGTTTATCCATGTATTAGTAACTCTTGTCTTCTTAATACCATGATTTGCTATGTATTAGTTATACACCCTATAAATAGGGTGAACATCTACTGAACAAAGAATTAACTAACACACAACCAATATATGTATTATTTTTTTTAATACATTCTACCAAACGTCCTCAAAGGGGCTATATCTAAACCTGTCAATCCCACAGAGAAGTATTTACCCCTGCTTAATGGTTTGATTATTATCTTTTTCTCATTTGCCTTGCATCTGTAGAATGAGAAATTCAGAAGGCAGAGAACTTACAGATCCAGGTACATAGAGTCGACGTAGTCCTCCAACTTTCATGCTCAAGATCCCTTCATCAAGTCCTTTGACTACCTACTCTAGCCGTTGAAATTAGTTAGTCATGTATGAACTAACTACAAATTTTCATGAACGTGTACTAAAGTTTACCTGGTCAGCGCCTACACGGAAAATGTAAGGTCGACCTTTCTCCAGGGAGCTGTTAATTCAGAAATCAAGAAATCTTGCGAGAGTTAAGACTTTGAAGAAACAATGAATTGTAAACCTCATTTATCCTAAATGCAGAATTAGGAATGCATGCGCTTTTTGAAGGAAAGGGGAATCAGACTTCTTAAACGAGAAATGCCATGTTATTTTTATAAGGTTACATGTATGAGCATTGTGAGAAAACGAAAAGAATAACTTCTGCAACTTTTCCTTCATGTCCAAAACAAGCACCAAATCTAAAGAAGAAACTGTAACAAAAATATTTACAAGGAGAACCTTCCTCCTTATCTCTTTTCTTCTGGAGGCTATATATTCATTTAATTTAAAATTTGAGTCTTTTTGTTTTTCTTCTGAGTATCATTATGCTATTTAGCTGTGGATCAGTACATTACATGCCTCCTTATAAATATGCCATGCTGCACGAGCACATACAAACATCATCGCCTTACTGTATTAAGGCATATTACATTCATATGCTTCAGCGAATGCAATTTCCAAATGACCAAAAAAGCCAAAGCTTGTATACAATTTTGTAAAATATTCAACAAACCAATCAGAGTACAATTAGCGTAATGACCTGTCAAAAATTTGTCCCGAGGGAACCATGGCAACATAATTTGCAGCGACCTGTCATCATGAAACAAAATTTGACTGATCAAAATAAAGAATAGAAATAGAATTTACACGGATGAAGGAGCCAGACATCTTTTCTTCCACATGATAATTCAAAATATGTTGAAGGAGCCAGATATCTCTTCTTACACCTTAAATAATGATGCATTACTTTGACTAGACTACTCTTTTCTCAATTTTTTGCATGTCCTTTTCTCCTCAATTCCCTTCAAGTTATTCGCGATAAAAGACAACTTTGTGATTTGAGAAGATGAAGCAGCATAATATTTTCCCATTAATTACCGAATGGGTAAGGTAACAAGCTAGTTTGGTGAAGAAGAAAGTTCATTGCACCGTAATTTGACCTTCACTTTTACATAAGAAGTATCAGAAATCAGGATACATACCTGGAAACCAACAGGGGGACTAGGGCCTCGACCAACTTTGATGTCCTTATACTGCAAGCCTGACTCGGTTGTTACCATAGGAACCTTCATTTATGAAAAAGTTCTACTATTAGCGGGGTTCTCAGGTTTCTATGATAAATGATATGTTTGTGAATCTTTTGCATCACGTAACCTTTGATTATATGTATCCTTCAGCAATCAGACACAACATCCTAATTCCTAAGTTGATGGATATTCTATTAAACTTCGTATGTAAACCATGATTATATTATTTCAAGAAATTATGAGTTCTATAGTAGATACCAACTCGAAATATCTCCGAGAAAGATGATAGTAATGAAGCTATTTCAGTTCAATTCTTAGACCACTTTGGGTCCTGTTATCATTTGTCAGGGAAGTGTCTGAAAAAGACTACCTAAATAAAATGGCACTCCTAATTCATGCTAAATCGCAACTTCATTGTTGCAAGAAGCTTTAGATCATAGCAGTCAGAATATCAACTTTTGCAAATCTATGCATGCATATAGCAATTGTATGTCCAACTATATGGATTTCAAATCACTAAATCTAAACAGAGTGCCAAGAATTCAGTATTCACCATGTACTATTAAAAGAAATTGGGAAACACAGAAAAACGTTCAATAGGGACAAGTGAGGCTTGCTCAAGTGATTGAGCACCTCCACCATCAACCGGTAGGTTGAGGTTTCGAGTCACATTGGAGGGCAAGTGAGAACACTATTGATTCTCGTTTAGAAAAGGTTAAAATGAAAACATTCAATAGGAACATATACTAGATTTGGAAGTGTGGACTTACACTTGCCATGTGCAAGTAAAAAAAATGGGGTGTATCTGTGACCTAAGACAGAATGGGATAATATGTTACCTAAATGTGTGTGATTATATTTAGATGTCTTTGCAAAAGGCACAGAATATCCTACCATTCTATAATAGGGATTAATTCTTGCAGGATCTTAACAAGGATACTCAAAAAGTAAGGACCAGCTCAATAAGTGCAGTAATAAACTCCGACACAAGAAAGCTGAAAATGATTCATATTGGTTATAATTTGTCAACAATCTCCGTGAATGTGAAAGTGCAATAACTTTTTTTAGACTAGATACCAAATGCAAGCAAAGAACTTCTCTTGAAATTTGCATTAGTCTGGCAGATGAATATCACTAAGGGGTCGTTTGGTAGAGTGTATAAAAGTAATGTTGCTAATGCATGTATTAAATCTCTTTGCATTACTAATACCTAGAAATCCATGGTATTAGTAATGCACTCCTCAATACACAATAAAGTGAAAAAAGTGTACCAAACAAGGGACTACTAATACACAGAATTAATGCATGCATTATTTTTGCTAATACACTATACCAAATGACCCCTTATGAGTAAATAAAAACCATGCATCACATCGAATTTTTAAGGCAACAATTAATTTCCTCACAAGATTATTTATTTAATAGTTCATATCCGTGCCTTTTATATCACACAATTTTCATTTTGGGAGATCCCAATGTACTTAGCATCATTCCATTCACAATATTACTTTATATTTTCATAACTTTCAAAAGTTTAAAGTCATTTAACTGTTCAAATTTTAAACTTCGATTATGAAGGCTGCGCTATTCAAGTAAGCTTACAGGCCACTGCTCTAGCTCAAACTTCCTTCCTGCATGTACGCCTCCACAAGGCACAATACAATCAGAGGCAAAATTCGATGGGCAACGTGTTCAACCAAACTGGCAGTTTTCTCCACGACTCTGCATCCCAGACCACCCCATAAACTGAAAATCCATAATCCCAATTGCTCTATCAGGTATGTTAAAAAGATTAACATCTAAAATTGCTCACTCACTCAAATGTCGTTATAAAAGTTATGATTTATGTTTGCTCAAACCTCCAAAAATACTGCAGCACCCATGTCGGATCCTAAAAAATGTATAGCTTTTGGAGAATCCATCACACATCTGGAGGTATGTTTGAAGAATCCAAGCAACATAGGACTTGTGATGGAAGGAGTAGAAAATTGACCATGACTACCCCTCCCTCTGCTCCATTATATATGACACTACTTCTTTTTGATAAAGTATATGACACTACTTCTTTATTAGTCCCTTTCACAATGAATGACACCTACCCAAGAGTATGATCTATTGGTCAATGAAGTGGGTTGAAAACCATCAGATTTCAGGTTCAAATCCCAGTAGAGACAAAAACTTAGATTTCTTTCCATCTGTCTTAGCCTTGGTAGACCGTGTTACTTGGTACCGTTTCTGGTGGGAGGTAGCACATATCCCATGAAATTAGTCGAGATACACAAAAGTTGACTCAAACACCACGGTTATCAATATTAAAAAAGAAACAAACAACACCTATCCTAATTTAACTTTAAACATCTCATTTTCACCTAAAATGCTTAGTAACTACTTTTATAGACACATAAATCTCATGGCATAATTAAGATCACACATTTCAAAAGTCTAACTTTCTTACTACTTGTCCAATCAAACTACACCACATAAATTGAAACGAAGGAAGTAAATAAATGAAAACAAGAATTAAGAGTTTTAAAAAAAATGAGAGGGAGCTAAATAACCTCACCATACATTTTCAAGCTCTTTCTCACATGTAGCATCACAAAGCTTTGGTTTTTCCTCTGGTGGCAATCCAGCTGCCTCAGCATAACAAGAACCCACCAAAAAACTTGTAACCCCACAAAACCCCAACCCCATTAACAAATCTCTGCGCTTAGTTGTATTGTACCTTTCAGCTTCTTCAACAGTACCCATCAAATTCTCTTGTGCCCACAATCTTAAACCCCATTTCCTAGTAACCCCATTTCCAATTTGAGGTTTTCTGATTGTTTGATGATGATTCTTGAACAAATTTATAGAAAAGGCTGAACCTTTACATTTAAGAACACAATATGTAAACCAAATGAGTACAAAATTGAATATGCAAAAAAAGTAAAAAAAAATATCTTTTTCAAGATTTAATTGAGCTTACTGAGTGGATGTACAAGAGATGTTGATGCCATTGTTGTGATAATCCTAACTTTGGATTTTTCAGCAATGTGTTATCATAATTTTTTTTGTTGCTAGTAAAAGAATGAGTGAGTGGATAATGAAATAAAATATGTGGTTTTTTATATGGGCTGTTTTTGAAGAGGCAAATTGATGTTATGTTAAATACAGTTTGGTCCATTAAGTTTGGCCTCAATGGTGGTTAGCCCCACTTTATTGAGGATCATTCAGAAACAAGCTTTCACTATCTCTATGATATATTCCTACACTCAATCTTTTCAAGACCTCCAACTATGAGACTTGATTGGGTATGTTAGCATTATTGTTAGTGATTACTCTCGTTTTGGGGTTTACCAAATAATATAAACTTAATGTATCCTACAAACTCTAGAGAACTAAATAATATAATTAATAAGTCATAATGAAAATGATCATAATTTAAAAGTACTAAATCATGCTAAAATAAGTCTAATAGTATTAGTCACGTGATTAAACATTAACAAAATTAGGTTATGTATTTTAAATGTCTAAATCAATGTAAAATTTAAGAACAAATATTCAACATTATTGTCATTCTTAGTGTTGAATTAATTTTTTTGTTAGCATTATTATGAACTTGATTTTGATTTGAGCTTTATTAAGGCTACTAATATCTATAGACTACAACCTTTTATTGGACAATTCAAAATTCTAAGTCTCAAAAACTTGAAATAATATGTTGAAAGATTAAAATTATGAAAAAAATATAAGAAATATTCAGAAATTATATCAAAGAAATTCTTTTATTATAAAATAAATATTAAAAATTATATTATAATATCTAGTTGGTTTAGTCTTGGATTAACTTTTTATTAATTAAAACCAGATCAACCCAATTATAGTCAGATTTTTTGTTTTGTAATTTATTCTAAGCTTTACGATACTATCCAAACGTCTCCTATAAATTCTTTTCTTTTTACCATTCTTGTTTGCAAGACTTCAAAAATACTCAATTTTAACAAAATGAAAGGACTAAAAGTGCTCAAAATTATATTTAAAGGTACCTATATTAAACCTCCTCAAACATAAAAGGGTCATTTTGTCATTTTTCTCTTTTATCCTTCAGTCTCCCTTATCAATGAAAAACGAAACGAAATCTGAGTACCCAAAAGAAGAGTAGACATTACAGTGCTAAGCGATCTAGAGAGAGAGTTGAAGGAAGAAGATGATAAGTGTAGGGAAGATCAAACAGTACTCAAATGTTCTTGAGAGACCCCTCAGCAAAGGCAAACAAGAGGTACTTTTGATTTCTCTTTTGTTTTTCAAGAAAAAAAAAAGTCAAATTTGTGTTCTAAATCATCTTAGTAGTTCAAGAATGAAGACAAAAAGGGGTTGTTATTTTTCACTATAGATCTTAATAATAGTGACCCATGTTACCAATTTTAATTTTTTTTAGCTAGAGGGTTTTGGTGGGGGTTTGGTTGGTTTTTGGGATATACTTTGCAGATAGTGATTGACGCTAACGCTTAACTCAATTTTGTGTTGTAAGTTATATTAGTTGTTCAAGGGGAAAAGGGGTTCTTTCTCACTGTTGATCCTAATAACATTGACCCATGTTATCAATTTTAATCTTTTTAGCTAGAGAGTGTGGGTAAGGTGAGGTGGGGGTTACCTTGCAGATTAGTGATTGAGGTCCTTTGCAGGTCAGTTTGAGCGCTTATGCTTAGCTCAATTTTGTGTTCTAAATCCTTTTAGTTGTTCAAGAAAAAAATAGGTGGGGTGGGGGTTCTTTTTAACTATAGATCTCAATAACATTGACCCATGTTACCAATCTTATGTCATTTTAGCTAGAGGGTGTGGGGGGTGGATATACTTTGTAGACTAGTGATTGAGGGAGGCCCTTTGCAGATCAATTTTAGTGCTTTTGGTTAACTCAATTTTGTGTTCTAAATTCTCTTAGCTGTTCAAGAAAAGAAGGGGGTAGGGGGGTTCTTTTAACTATAGATATTAAGAACATTGACCCATGTTACCAATATTATATCTTTTTAGCTAGAGGGTGTGGGTGGGTTGGTTTGGGTTTGGGAGATATACTTTGCATATTAGTGAATGAGGTCCTTTGCAGGTCAGTTTGAGTGCTTTTGCTTTCTTGTTTTCGGAGCTTGTTCAGTACAATCAGACTCAAGTGGACAACATTACTGAATTGGAGCGAAGGTGATTTTCAAGAACTCTGTTATTTTGTTTATTTGCCCTTGTATTTCTGAATTATAAGGATTCTTTTTGAAATGAGCTTAAATGAATATTGGGTATTGATATAGTCGAACCCGATTTGTTTGACACTGAGCTGTAGTTGTTGTTGTTGCCCTTGTATTGCGGAAATTAGAGGGGAAGTGACTTGTTATGCTGTGGAATTTTGAGAAATTCTAGTATTGGAATGGACCCGAATAGGGAGAAATGGTTGTGGAAGATTCAGACACTAACTATTTTGGAGGGGAAGCTTAGTTGATTGATTGATCATTTTACGGTATTGTTGCTCTAAACATGGAGGTGTGCTATATTGCTTAAGAGTCTTTCGGATGGTATCAGGTCATTATAGGGAAGAAAAAAAGGAATCTCCATATTAGTAGTGTCAAATGAAAGGAATGATCACTTTTGAGGTAAGGATTAGCTATTTTAACTGTTTGTATGCCATGGTTGCTACCGTTACGTCTACTTTATTGAAGTCTTTCCTCATCAAAAGGAATAAAATTGTTATATTTGCTGACACCTTGCTCTGATCATTAGTTACCTTTATCTCAAAAAAAAACTGTTGGTTCTGATCATTCAGTGCTAAAGAAAAGCATTAAAGGAAGGAAGTTGAATATCAGTTTATTTGTTTAAAGTACCAAAGGATAAGCAGAATCTTCCACGAACTTGAGCTTAAAATTTTCTGCCCTTTTAAGTTTGAAATAGTTTTTCAGTAAGTTCTTGCCTCGCCACAATTTCACACTGTATATGTGAATGCATTGTTCTGGATGTTGATGCTTATCTGTAAAATATGTTAGAGGATGATGGCGAAGTACCAAAGGATAAGCAGAATCTTCCCCAGCTTGAGCTTAGATTTTTCTGCCCTTTTAAGTTTGATATAGTTTTTGCCGTAAGATTTTGCCGTTGCTACAAATTTCACAGTGTATTTGTGAACACATTCTTGTAGAAGTTAATGATTTTCTGGAAATAGGTTAGAGGATGCTGGCTATGCTGTTGGAGCACGTATTTTAGAACTCCTCTGCCACAGGGAAAAGGTATGAAGCTTCAATGCTATTGCCACCCTAATGTTCTGCTTTTAATTTTTTCACTTAGAGAAACTCCATATCTCGATGCTCAGTATCTGTTGTCAAACCAGTAAACCTCGATTACATAATTACCTGGGCCAGTTCTCTCCATTTAATCTATGTCCATTATATAGAAATGTGTACTTCAAGCATATTTACTTACTGTAATTTCAAACATAATCATGTTTGCGTCTTCAAAATGTTCCTCGAATGGGAAATGTTTTCAACCATGATCTTTTGATTTTGACACTTAAAAGACTGGGAAACTATAGAGGAGAATATGATGACTACCTGTAAACTTGGCCATATCCTTAACCAAAGTCATTCCCCAATAAAAGTTCAGAATTTGGACAAAATCAAGAATAGATTGTGAGAGGAGCTAGCTGTACTGCTGCTACCATGGCTACTTTACCACGTGAAGGATGCAATATTACTTAAAATCCTATAAAGTTACTTTCAACAATTTAAGCAAACAAATTGTGATTGTCATTTGTAGAACTAGTTGACAAGCTTTATTTTCAAAGTTGATACGGTAATTGTTCTAAAATCTTCATAATGCTGCAGGGAAACAGAAGGGAGACACGACTACTGGGTATATTATCTTTTGTGCATAGCACAGTATGGAAGGTTTTGTTTGGGAAGGTCAACTTCTTTTACTTCTGTCTGTCTTACCCTTTTTTGCTTAAACACCTTTCAAATCTCTTTGATTATACTAATTGTTTTTTTGCTTAAACACCTTTCAAATCTCTTTGATTATACTAATTGTTTTCTTGCGGGACTGCACTTCATCTCTTGTTTATTGGTGTTTTATGTCGTGGGGGTGGGAATGACTGGAAACTTTTTCAGTGCAAAAGGAGGAAAAAATGGTCATTTGACGAGATTCATTCCTTACACTTCTAGGAGCTATCTTTGCCCATGTTTTAAAAGTAATTCACTTATCTAGCAGCAAGCATGGAAAATTTAAACCTATAATTTATCACTTTCTCAACTGCTTAGGATGTACTATGCATAGCATGTGAATGTCGCGGTCCATCTTTTCTTCATTTTAGTTCTAGTTGATGGAATATCAATAGGCTCTGTGGATTTGATGCTTTGTCATTGTGGTAATTCGATATGCTGGTGAGCTTTTGGTTAGGGGTTCTTCAGTATGCTGTGAGAGAAATTGCACATGAATGATGTCGCAAGAATGAACGTCTTTATAATGAAAGCATAATGGAGTTGATGTTCTGATCATATTTCTTTTTCAGTTACCTCAAATGAAGAAATTCTCTGCCACAATTTTAATCATGCGTGAAACTGTAACGTGGTTGGAGCTAAAATCATTTTCCAAACTTACTGTGTTCGGTTTTTGACATTCTCCTCTTTATCTATGATTAATGTTTTTCTCTTGAATCATACTTGATATTATCTCTTAATTTGTTCTGAAGTTCATCGCCACATGTATCTACTTCCTGATTACAAGAGATCTACCAATTTGTTAAAAGCTAACAATTGGTTTTAGAATACCTGCATGTTGATAAGAAGCAAGTGTTTTTGCTTTTGTGTGTGTATAGGTCAGATGTTTCCTACCACTCAGTCTCACACTAACACAACATTTCACATATTTTTCTCCATTACGACCTAGACCATCTAGAGTAATTCCTTACAGTGCTTTAGTTCAGTTTGTTATTCTTAGAATCTGTTTTAGCCTTTTAGGTCCCTATGATTGTGATATAAGTTTCTCTGTCTCTTGATTAAGTAATTCATCGCTTGCAAGAGTAATTCATCATTGTGTCTTGACTTTTTAAAAGCTTTTCTCAATTGTTTCTTCAATGGCATGCTCTTTTGGATTGAGTGGCATCAAGCTCCTCTAGCGTAATTTTTACCTTTAGTGACCAATCAAGTTATTCTGCCTGTGAATATGTTTAGGATTGGATTAGGTGAAACATTTCGGCTTTTGTATACCAGGTTGCTGACTCTCTTGAGAAAGGCACTGAGCATGAAGATGAATACATGATTAGTGAGAAGGAGCTCCTTGTCAACAGGTGATCTCGACTGAAGCCATTATAAATGCTTCCGATTATCTACTTACTGAACTAACTCTTGTATTTCATTTTGGGATAATTTGCATTTGAATTTTAGATTCATTTCAATTCCAAAAGATATGGGTGCTTTCAACTGCGGAGCTTTTGTTGCGGGTATTGTAAGGGTAAGAACATTTTCGCCATTGCTTCGTCTACCATTCCTGAGAGCTATAATTTATTTTCTTTTTTCTTCTCGAAGGGAGTTCTGGAAAATGCAGGTTTTCCAGCGGTAGTGACAGCTCATTTTGTCCCTGTGGAGGGGCAGCACCGACCACGGACAACAATTTTGATAAAATTTGCTGAAGAGGTAAATCAGTTTTATTTGATCTTTCTGTTTAACTGTATATTAGTTGGATGTTCTACTGAGTTTTTAAGTTCCAACAATTGGCTATGTCTTCCGGTTCATTTTATGTTAACCTGTTTGATTGGGCGCCAAGTTTAAGAAAGAAAGAATGCCTTTTGGAACAGGCTGTAAAATCATGTCATTAAGGGTAAACTGCATAGGTTATTGTTTTCAAAGGAAATAGTGTCACATGAAATGAGACAAATTGAGTATTTCTCTATGTGACGACAATGCTAGATTGTTAGTCATCTTGGCATTGAAGATGCAAAACTCCTATCTTCCTTCACACTAATCCCCCACCCCCATCCCACCCCACCCCAAACACCCCAAAAGAAAAATAGAAGAAGTGTATGATTGCACTTTTGGTCCCTCAATCATTGATAAATTCTAAATTTGGTCCTCGTAATAGTTGGCTAAGCACATTTAACCTTAAACTAATAAAAATTATGTCTACAGTCCCTCTATATTAGAAATATGTATATTTAGATTAGAACTAGTAAAATCACCGGCGCTTTGCACGGGAATTTAATATCATTATATCACTGAATTTATAAAATAATACTTAAAACCTATGAGTCATTAAAACTAAAACACTATATTATCTTACATACAAGATTACATATAACAAACATTAATAATGTGAAGGAAGATGATAATTATAATATCTTATCATTTATGCTTCAATCAATCATCTTTAATTTGATTTTATAATTTATCTTTTTGCCCAGGAAGTGTTATTACTTGATATTTTTGGGGATTTAAATGAACATCAACCATACCGGAGATATTAAATTTTCTAATAAATAAATAATCGTTGGTAAAGGGATAAATAAATTTTAAAAAGATGAAAAAATGAACAAATATTCTAATTCTAACGTGTAGAAAGTTTAGCTCTACCTTTTGCTTTACATATATCATTTTAAAGTTCCCCATTTAAATGTATCATAAGTAATTATTAAAATGAAAAATTAAAGGGAGAATGTATCATATTGGACAAAAATTCAACTTATTATATATACTTGAAAGGGAAAAAAATTACACAAATTATTCAATTTGTTTGGTGTTTTTTCAAAATCAACATACCAGTGTGATGAAGTTCAATTTGAAACTACACCTCTATTCCAATCACAGTGTCGAGAAACACATCTATTACTTCAAGAAAGTTTTACAATTTGCAGTAAACTTGAGAATTTGTCCATACTTCATATTGAATATGAGCAATTAATTTATTGTGTAGTTATCTATGTCTTTGGGATTAAAAAAGGCTCCAGTCTAGTCATATTCCTCTATAGGTCATCCGGCACATCCTTGAACTCATGTCAAAAGTTTATTAATTCTTGTCTTCTTTTCCTGGTTCACTTCGCACATCAAGGTGCGATAAAGTTTTTAAGGTCTTTCTGTCCTTACAATGGCATACCAAATTTGAATATGTCAAAAGTTTATTAATTCTTGTCTTCTTTTCCTGGTTCACTTCGCACATCAAGGTGTGATAAAGTTTTTAAGGTCTTTCTGTCCTTACAATGGCATACCAAATTTGAATTTTGTCT
Organism: Solanum acaule; assembly: GCA_036250505.1. Classification (NCBI taxonomy): domain Eukaryota; kingdom Viridiplantae; phylum Streptophyta; class Magnoliopsida; order Solanales; family Solanaceae; genus Solanum; species Solanum acaule. Next base: position 27,947 of record JAJOOR010002858.1, read on the forward strand.
TTAAGAGATAATAGTATAGATCTTTTAAGGAATTTATTTACTGTACCTTCAACAATTTCAGTAGAAAAATTTTGCGTGAATACTCAATTAACGCGTGTTGTTTAATCTGTACTAACAAATACTTATAACAATTACTTTGTAGAAACATAAACAACAAAGTTTAAAACATGTGCTCGAAAACATCAATTAATAACATAAGCATAAATTAATGACTGTAAAAAAATATACCAAGATCTGTAACAATAGGATGAAACAGGAAGGAAAAAATTGTACGGGAATCTTTAATTGTGTAGAAGAAGAAGAAGTTCAGAATTTTCATTGTTTTAAAATGAGAGGAAATCCCTCTATTTACAGCTAGACAACAAAGGGTAGTGTGAACAAATGTTTATTGTGTCTTATCGGTAAGGGCACAACTCTTTGGAAAAGTTCGGAAAGGTCATAACCCTTCATAAAAGACACAACTCTTCATAAACGTTGCTACTCTTCATAAAAGTTGCAACTCTTCATAAAAGTCGCAACTCTTCATAAAAGTCGCAACTTTTCATGAAAGGGGAAGGCTAGTTTTGTAAATATATAAATTAAAAAGGGAATCCTGGTTTGTGGTAGCGCCACGTAGGCGGGCCTAGGGTTCTCTTTTATATATATATATATATATATATATATATATGATATATGATATGTGATATGATTGTATTGTGCTCAAATATTGAGAAAATAATACAAATCTAATCTACCACATCGATAATTAGATCGGTTCAGCACTTAGTAACTTGTTCAAATCGTAAAGATTCATAAGTAGAGGATCAAAACTCCACATATCAATTAACCGGAAGTTAAATGTGCTTAACAAGAATCAAGAAATTATCGATATTTGATGGACTGAAAGCGCAACCCTCAGCGCACAAAAAGAAAAAGAGAAAATACTATGACTATCAAAGTGCACAGAGTAACTTTATCTTTGACAATTTCTTTCTTGGAAAAGCTTACGAGTGCTTCAATACTGATGCTACCTACTGTTTGTACAGGTACTAAGAAGGGAAGCCACACTAGGTTGATGCTTATTTGTCGTCATATTTGGTGCAAAATGGTTTAACAACATTATGATGACATAACAAATGAAAGATGATTTGATTGATCAACACATCTTAGGTTCATGTCAATCCTAAGATCATACAATTGCCAGTTGTGACATTATTTTCTATAGTACTATAGTTGACTTGTTCAATGCATCTTAGGTTTACCGCGATAAATTGTATCAAAACATCAAGCATTTACTTTTTTGGTGTAAAATATTTGCACTTTGGAAGGTGATTTCTGGAAATTATATGTTGTTGATGAGCTATGAGTAGAAAGTTATTTGAGACAAGTTCAACACATTATTTTTTTTTTATGTGTGATATTTGTTGTTTCATTTGTTTTATATCTTGAGATTTAACTATCGTATTTTCCTTGCTTCCAAAACTTTTCTTTTGAGCCGAAGGTCTATCGGAAACTACCTCATTGAACGTGTTGTAGAAAATGCGAAGAATTCTTAGTATGAGATATATGTACTCCTTTTATGTTTAGATCAAACAATTACACCTCCCATATGATGGAAATTCTCTCTCTCTATATATATATATATGTATTGTTACCAAAACCGAACATTATACTACTGGAAATATTAGGGACTATCTATCGAAAATCCATAAGAAATGTACTTTTGCAAATGTTTTTGATAAACTTCTTCATCGGAAATTGACTGATTTCTAGTAGTGAATTAGACCCCTTGTGAAAATAAAATATTATAATCTTTTTAGCAACAAAAAAAGTTGTTACAGTAATTGATATATCTAATTAAGTGATTTGTGATTATTTCTAGTGTAAGGGTTTTGAAAGATACATATTTCAGAAAAAATGTGCGGATACAAATTAAGTTGTTACTAATAATTGGTATATTTAATAAAGTGATTTAATCTATTTTACTACTAATAAACTTAGTTACATATGCCTTATAGTTTCGAACCTAAACACTTAACACCATTGTAATCTAGATATCAATGGTTGCGATAGAATGAAAATGATATCTCCATCCTTAATCAAATTTAAAGGTCTAGAGTTCGAGTTGTGGAAATGTAATTTTTTTTAGCAGGAGCTCCTTAAATAGGTCACATGTGACGCAAAATTACAATTTTCATTTGAAGGGTTTAAAAGATGAAGAAGTCAAGAGGACTCAACATCTACTATATATATACATAAAAAAAATAACTTTATACTTGTATATACAATGTAATTTCTTGCTGAATAAGATTTAATTATACCTCCTTACATCATGTCGCTCCGCCTCTGATCCTAATATGAATATCAAACGTCAAATAAAAAAAGGTATAGTAATGACAATGACATATGACATATGACATATAGAAAGATGAATTGGATGAGGATTATAAGGAGCAAGTTCCAAGTTCCACACCAACCAGAAGACAGCAACTTTACAAGTTAAAAGGGAACACTGGTTTGCTCATAGTATTAAATTTGTTGTTTTGGCACTTACTTATACTACTATACTTTTGTCACAATAATCGAGGATATTTTGAATTTAAGCATTCAATTTCAATTGGATTAATTGGAAAAGAAAAAAAAGGTAGTAACTACAATATTTTACTTTGACTTCTGTTAGTTCTCTTTTTCAAGTATTTATCAAAAATAACTTCAACATCTATATTATGAAATTATACTGAATATAATATTAGTGTTATATTCATTGTATGCATAGTCAATCATATTTCTATCTTACTGGAGAGGTTAGGCTATTCATACCTCTCGCTGTGTTATTATTAATATAAGTAATAAGGGTCATGCCTAAACGTTCACCATAGAGGTGACTTTTTAACAAAAAACAAAAGGTGATACTCTATATATATCCTCTTAAAATCGATTAAAATTATTGAATTATGTCAAACCTTACGTCCCTCCTGCTAATTTGGTTACATGAATATAATGGAGGATTGAATTGGCAGTAACATTCAGTTTCAATTGGATTGGGAACTAGCTAGTACTACGACTACTATACATAAAAGGCCAAATTCAATATCATCAATTGCATTGAGAAAGAAAAAAGTTACTACCTCTTGTCTATATCATCACGTGGCATATTTAAGACTATAAGTTGAAAAGTTATTTTAGTACATTTGACATATTTTAAATTTAAGACAACAAATTTAAAAAATTTATTTACTTTTTTAAATTCTGTGTCATATTAAAATAAGATAATTAAATTGAAACAAAGGGCATAATATAAAGTAAAATTAGTCAATTTGTTATTGCATGGTGTGCCGGTCAATGCTGCACATAATTGCCCAACTGATGAACTCTATTTTCTTACCAACGTATTACCTCTTCTCGTTCACCACGCCCTCTTGCCACGCGGCTACAATCTTTTTTCTACTTTCTTTTCAATCGTTGTTTGGTACGAGAGATAAGAGATAATTTTATGTTAATTTTGATGTTTCCTCTGTTCCTACTTATAAGGGGCGTAAAATCTAAAATGATGACATATAAATAAGAAATGAGGGAGTATTATTTATCACACTATTTGTACTAGTGATAAGTCATTAATTTCATATATACAGTGGGATACGTAATTCTATAATACTTTTGTTTACATTATATATATTAAAAACAGATGTTTTATTATTTGTCAAATTTAGAATGGAAATTCAAGAGAGCTTAGTATTAAATAACAACATAATAGTAGTCAGAATTAGAGTTCCAACAACACATAAAAGTTCTCTTAAGAAGTGTATTAGGTCGATATGAGTCAATTAATATAAAACGAAAAGAGTATATTCCTCAATTCGTAAAATAACTTTATCTATCTCATCCTAAATACCAAACAATCCCTAATTGTATCTCCTATATAAATGACCATATCTTTGCTTATTCACTTTCCAACATACAGACACTAGCATTCTTCTCTTATTTTCTTAGTGAAGAAAGCAATGGATCTTGGAGGAGGCAATGGTAGTGGAGGTTTTCATGGCTACCGTAGGTTCCCACAAACAACTTCCGTGGGTAAGTGTGATCATTTCGTTTAAAAGTATTACGGTATGTTTTTTCTTGATATTTGATATGTATCGTTATTTTGTCTAAAAGCTTATTTTGTTACCTAGAGTATTTTTTTTCTTTTTAATTATGTCTAACACATACACTTCGTATGTTGAATCCTAATCAATTTGACTATTCTAATATCATGTTAAAGTATCCAAATATCTCACATCGAAAATTCGAAGGAACACACTTTTAGCTTTCTTAATAATTATGCCTCATACATTTGAAAAGAAAAAAAAAAAAAACCCTTCTATGTACTCATTTGTAAATATTACTTATTTATCCTCATGTTTAGTAGTCGTGGAACCACATGTATTTAAGGTATCTTCATCGAGAAATTATATTATAGTTAGATTACAAAAAAAATTGAAAAGAAATGTGTATATATATATTGACTTTTTTATTTTTGTGGTTTTACTCTTTTATATTGTGATACCCCCTAGTAAAAAATTTTGCTTTGCCATTGCTCATGTTCATCAACATTTTGTCACTCTTTTCTCAATTCTAGTGAGAAAAAAAATGTCTGCATTATATAATACCTACATTAATGGTGGTCTAGCAATTTTATATATATATATATATATATATATATATAGTTTTGCTTGAAATTTGAAGAAAAAGATCAAATAAAAAACAAGTGAATATATGCATGTAAATTCATGACCCCCAACTGTATACATATTTGTTCTCTACCCTATGTTTACATATGGCACTCTATCATGCTTCTCTTAATTATATATTATATTATAAGTGTGAGAAAAAGAAAAAGAAAGAAAATGCTCCACATTACAATTGTTTTTTAATGTTTTGGTAGATAAATAGAAAAATTTATTAGGGTGTGGGTGGGGGAAATTGGATAGGAGACAGTGTCATGAAATGTTACTTATGAAATTTATTTCGTACAAGCTCACTAGAAAAGTTCATTTTTCTAATTTTCAAGAAATTAAAAAGTTTTAGATAAAAAAGATTTCGAAATATTTTGACCAATTAAACATTAAAAAAGAAAAAACATGAAGATAAAAAAGGGTATAAGCTGTAAACATTTGTCATATAATTTTTTTCTACTAATGTAATTTAACCTATTGGATTATATCTCTTATTTTATTTTCTAGATTATCGTATTTGTTATAAACAATTACTGTCTATTGTTGTGTGTAACTTATATTCTAAAAAATAATGAATCAACACAATTTGTAAGTGGATTGATATTCCTTAAAAAAAAAAAGAACAAGGAGAGTAGGAAATATCTTTCAACCAAAAGCTATCGTGAGATGAATAAGATTTTTTATTTGATAATCTCGAGTTTAAAAAAAATTCTCAATAAGTACTTTTTATGAGTATAAGAGTTTTTATGTGAATATCGAATACCTAGTAAAAAGTGGGAAAAGTTGATTTTGAAACCACTAACATATGAAACGTTTTTTTGTTGTTTTTTGGGTCAATATTCACTCTATGATTTTGTCTTGTGGCTTTTTAAAAAAATTGGAGTTTTTATAACAGAAATTGTCTAGGGCTTTCTTCTGGTCTCTTCTGAGTTGCTGTTATGTGTGCACTATAACATATAACCTAGAATCTTATTTGGTGGTTACTTCCTAAGTGTACTTTTTTTAAAAAAAAAAAAGTTTGATACACTAAATATATATCTCGTGTTATATAGGATTTAGACAAAGATCAGATCTCAAAGGGTGTGATATAGACAATCTATTTTAATATAAGGATTAGTAATTGCTTTTACAAACATATAAATATATATAGAGAGAGATATCACAAGGAGATAACTTTCCGATTGCTCCTACACCTTCCCTTCAAACTTCCAAGTGTACTACTAATTAACCAATTAATATACTTTATTAGCATTAGTTGGAATTAATTAGTTATATACTTCCATAGGTCTATATTATTTGGTGTTTCTTACTCTCTCTCTTTTTTGGTTCAAATTAAGCAATATTTTACATAATTGAGAAGGTATCAATATTAGTTTTATTTCCAATAAATATATATATATATAATAGGTATTTTCACTATTTCTTTAACGGTATTTGATATGCACATCAAATCTCTCTACTCTTTATACTTATATCATCTTAGAAAGATGTAAATTTAATTATGAGCAGTTAATTAAAATTCTTTTTAGTTTTTAGGAGTAAGTAATTTATTAAAAGGTGTGTCAAAGGTAAAAACATCAAATAATATGAATCGGAGGATGTATATATACACCAAAAATATACAATGAAGTGTACCTTGTAAAAAATAACAAATTAATATTATGAGTTTAAATTATACACGATATTGTTGTATTACACCCCTTAGATGACATGTTTACTATATTAGAGATGAATTTCGTATAGTATAGCTAATTATTCTTAAATTATTTACTTCACTTTAATGCTTAGTCTTATGTCAGAATTGTCTAATGTTTTCATTTCTTCTAGATGGCATTGCCACACTCAACCAAGCCATTCCCACAACCAACCACCACAACAATAACAATAACGCCTCAGTCCCAGACGATTCTGAATGCACAGTTCGTGAGCAGGACCGTTTCATGCCAATAGCAAACGTGATCCGAATCATGAGAAAAACCCTACCTCCACATGCCAAGATATCGGATGACGCGAAAGAGACCATCCAGGAATGTGTGTCCGAGTTCATTAGCTTCGTTACGGGGGAAGCCAATGACCGTTGCCAGCGCGAGCAACGCAAGACTATCACGGCCGAGGACGTGCTTTGGGCCATGAGCAAGCTAGGGTTCGATGACTACATCGAGCCCCTGACTATGCACCTGCATCGCTATCGCGAGTGTGATGGCGGTGAGCGTGGCTCCCTCAGAGGGGACCCGCTCATGCTAATGAAGTCACGGGGTGCTATGGTTGACCCCGCGGCTTCGACTAGCATTGCTAACAACATGACACATATGAATTATCCCTTGCCACCTAATTTCACAATGGCTCATCATCATCATGGCTACTTTGCTTATGCACACATGAGTAATGACAATGTTGCTCCAAATTCTCAGGCTAATCATGATGAGACAAATAATAATGTTGAATCATTTGGAGAGCATAAGGAGTAAAATTTAAGAGTACTAGAAAACAAAAAAAAAAATCTTGTACTAGTATCTTTTAATTTATGTTTTTATTTTATCTTTGTATGAACTATTGTACTATTTGAAATTGCTCTTTTTTCTATTTTGAGGTGATTTCCAATATATTCTGTTTATTTTTTAGTCAGAAGTATAGTTATGGTGTCTTTCATACCAAAAAATTAATACAAAAATGTATTTTTCAAAACAAAAAAAAGGCTTTTTTTTAGGTGTTTGGTTGCCGAAATATTTTCAAATAAAAACAGTTTTCTCAACGAAAAAAAAAAGAACGATATCTTCTCCGATCTTCCGATCTAATGCAATGTCTGTTTTATTCTTGACATTTTAGTTTCCCTCTATATATATAATATGTTTTGTTACAAAACTTGTTGCTACTTTTTAATGATTGTTATTTTCATATATGTGCATTAAGTATCTCTATTTTGAATACATATAATTCAGTTTTAATTATAATTAGTGAGATATTTTTCAAAAGTTCATACTATATATATATAGTTAAATTTGGTCAAATAGAAAAAGAAAAAAGTGTGTTGTAATGACTAGGGTCCAAAAAGTGTTCACACCTAACGTGGAAATGTTGTCAATATTATATTGTTCAAACTAAACGGCTAACATGATTTTAAATAATATAAAGAGTATGAAAAGGAGAAAACTAAAATAAAATAAGAAAAGCAATTGAATGAAATCTAATTACCATGAATTCAAGATTTAAATTTTATACCACTAAATTAAAAAAATTCAGAAAATTGGTTATACTTTATAAAACATGAGTTCACATTTAGTGTATATTTAAATTAATATTAGATTCTAGTGAACCAACTATTCAAAAACCACCTTCACATTATATTAACAAATTTTAAGCTATGACAAAATGACTTTATTTTTAATTAAAAATTTCAAATTCATTTGAATATAAAATTATTAGTTTTTAGGAAGCTTTTAAATAAAGAGGTCTTACGCAACACAAATTAGTTGACACCTCAATGCAGAGATTCTTCTTTAAGTTGGCTTTATCTTAAATGAATTCAAATTATTTGATACCATTTCTCCTTTAAATTAATTTTACATGATGTAAATCTGAATTAATTGAGACCTCAATACAAAGATCTTTTCCTTAGATTTTATGCGATTCAAATTTGAAATAATCAGAGATTCTAATACACATACTAAACACTGAGTGGGAGAGTAAAATTAAAAACGAAGTATACACATTTTATAAACGGAAATATGATGAGTTAATACCTCAGATGGTCACTCAGCTATGCACTCTTCTCTCAGAAAGTCACTCAACTTTGAATTTTCACTCAAAAGTCACTCAACTATGCACTTCTTTCTCATAAAGTCACTCAACTTTGAATTTTAACTCAAAAATCACTCAATTATCCACTCTTTCCTCAGAAAGTCACTCAATCTATTTAATTGTTTTAATTAAAATTTGTTGATATTAATTGTTTATATAACAAATCAAAATTTTAAAAAAATAAAAAATACAATTTAAACCATTTAGTGATCCACCCACCTAACCCGACCCATTAAAAAATATAATATGACCCATTTTATTTTGCCTTTAATCCTAAATTTAAACAAATAATATCAACAAAATTTAATTAAAAAAATAATTAAATAGATTGAGTGACTTTCTGAGAAAATAGTGGATAGTTGAGTGACTTTCTGAGGAAAGAGTGGATAGTTGAGTGACTTTTGAGTTAAAATTCAAAGTTGAGTGACTTTCTGAGAAAAAAATGCATAGTTGAGTGACTTTTGAGTGAAAATTGGAAGTTGAGTGATTTTCTAAGAGAAGAGTGTATAGTTGAGTGACCATCTGAGGTATTAATTCGAAATATGATGTATATAAATATAAAATACTTGCCTATTATATACATGTAAATTGTAAAGACACCACACAATCCACTCATTTTGCAACTGTACTTTGTTGGCCTTTTGGAAAAAACCTAAGTAGAGATCAGAGCAAGAAAATCTTTTGCATTTTTGGGAATTTAACACATTTGGGTCTGATTCAAGTGAGTTAAAATTGTGTTCTTTATCTTTTTCCTTTTTCTTTTCAAGATTTCTGGTAATATTTGGGGTATTCTTGATTTGATTAAAAATATGTTTTTTTTCCCTCTTTTCTGATGTTTTAGTGATTTTTGGATATTTTAGTCATCTGGGGTTGCTTCATTTGCATTAAAGATTCAATTTTTATTCTGTTTTGCTGTTTTTTGAAGGTTTCTACTTGCTATTTTAGTTAGACACTGCTAGTGAATTTCTCTTTATTTGAGCTGAATTGTAAGGTATTATGTAATATGTTGTTGTAGCTGTCTGAGTTTTAGCAAGGTTTGACTTGACACGAAGTTTAAGAAAGAAACGAATGCTTCTGAAATTTGTGATCTACAACACTTGTTTAGAGGCAAGTTGTTTCTAATTATAGAATTGTGACATTCTTTTTTGGGACGAACTAAAAGGGAACGGGTGTCACATAATTTTGTAGAGAGGGCTTATTTAGTAGGATATTGCTATTGAAGTTGTGTGTTTGACTGAAGTTATTCTTGTGATACCAATGGGTAAGCAATTGAGTGGGATGCTACTTTACCAATCAATTTCTTATGTTTTGTCATCTCAATTTTGCTGTTTATTATTGATACTGCCTAATTTACTTATCTTGAAATGTGTGAAAATGCATATATATAAGTTAGAGGTAGTCCCATGGACTTCTTAAGAATATGGTTGAATACTGTCATGTAGTTTTATAAGCAAAAGTGCCACCTACGGACTCTTCAAAAATAATGTCGTGTGTGTGGCGTTTTTGAAGGATCCAACAGGTGTACGACAACATTTCTGGATGGTCTAAGCAGCATAGATTATAACAGAATGTGTCCTCCTTCCCCGTCTTTAAGTCAATGCTTGTTTCTTTTCTATATCCTTGAATATGTTTTGGGTTCTGTTTTTTAATAAGGGTAAGTCCTTGTGAGATGCAGTTTTGGTACTGTTTTCGGAGTTTGTGACATTGCAGTAGTGGATTATGGGAGACAAATTAGGACAGATAAAAGTGACTGTTATAAAAGGAAGACATTTGGTGATTCGGGACTTCAAGACAAGTGATCCTTATGTCGTTCTCAAGCTTGGTAATCAGGTAGCTTTATGTTTCCCCCTTCTGTTTCTTCCTTAAGATATTATCTGCCATCTCGTGTGACTCTGATCTTCTTTATTCTTCGAAAGTTATGGGTTTTTACAAGTATGGTTTCAAATGCATACTCTGAATCCTAGTTAACAATAGTGATAATGAAATGTGATTGTCAAATAAAATTTAATTATTTGGAATGGTTGAGGTCACAAATATCGAAACAAGATCTCTACCTTCACCAAGTAGGGGTAAGGTTGCGTACACTCCACTTGCGGAAGGGTATGTTGTTGTTATTGAGGTCACAAGATAAATTGATCTTTTCTTGCTAGTTGTTTGCCTGTCTCAGGTGTGGAGCTGGAAATAGGGCATCTCTCTTTCGCTTACAACAGTGTATTTGAAATTATTACTAGTAAAATTGCTCAGAAAAGATTATACTAATACTCTAGCATCTTTTATGTTGTATGTCACCTCAGATGTTTTGTTGCGATTTGTGGTTCTACCCTTCACTTTGCATGAGAGTTTTGAAATTGCTTTTCGTGAGCTGACATCGTGATATTACATTTTACTGTTATACCAGACTGCCAAAACCAAAGTCATAAATAGCTGCCTTAATCCTGTTTGGAATGAAGAATTCTGTTTCACTATCTCTGAGCCGGCTGAGGTTCTCAAATTGGTATTTGCCCTTTACCTCTTAACTTTTGTTTCATCATCTCTTATGTTCCTCCTCTGCATGACAATTTCAATGACTCGACTTTTGTTAGATGACGTAACATTATTTGGGACTTTTTCTGGTGTTGTTTCTCTCTTTAATTGTTACGCTGCATGTTTTTGATACGTTTGAACTTGAAGATCAAATAAAAGGTGCTCTGTAGTTCTAGCAGTCTTGCTTGTCAAACAGCTATATCTCCCGTATCTGAACGAGTGCATTGGACAAACAGGAAAATAGATAAATCTAGTGAAATAGTTTATTAGGGGGAAAAAGGACAGCCCGGTGGACTAAGCTCCACCACAAGGGTCCATTGTAACCAGCCTTACCTTGTATTTCAACAAGAGATTGTTTCCACGGCTCGAACCCGTGACCTGAAATAGTTTATTAGGAAACAGAAATGATGAAACGTTCATCCAAGAATACAGAAATCTTTAGTGGTATGAGTGTATGTAGACTCAAGAAATGAAGAAAAGAAATTATGAAGCTTCTGAAGAGAATACTTTTACCCCATTCGTATCTTGTAGGAAACAACCATAAGTTAAAATTTAAAGTCAAATGTCTAGGAAGAAAATCAGAATGTCGTCAATGTCCAACTCTTCAATCTTATGCATTCGACATAGAGAAAAAGAAAAGAAAAAGAGGAACAATCTGATGACGATATATATATTGTATTACATATTGAAAGGAGTAATATTTAAGGCTATTTAAAGTTGCCTTTTTGCTGAAATGAAGCTAAATAGTAGTTTTCTAGAGTACATTTATTTTGAATAATTTCTGTGGAATTCATTCCATGACATTGAAACACAATTATAACAGGAAGTGTTTGATAAAGACCATTTCAAAGCAGACGACGAAATGGGAACTGCTCATCTCAGTCTTCAGCCTTTGGTTGCAGCTGCTAGATTGAGAACGATTCTCGGGGTTGCTTCTGAGGGGACAACATTAAGGAAGGTTATCCCGAATAAAGACAACTGCCTAGCAATCGATAGCAACATTAGTTGGGTGAATGGTGAAGTTGTGCAAGATGTTTGGTTAAGGCTTTGTGATGTGGAGTCTGGGGACATAGAGTTGAAGATCAAATTGAGCGATCTTTCCTGCGCTGTTCCCTCCACGTCGAATGGTTATCAATGACATCGATGCATGTCTTGTTTGAGCTATATACGTCTTGTTGTAGTCGGAAAAAGACGTCTAGTAGAAGAAGCGCCTATGTTTGACATTTTTCGATTGGCAAATGATATTTGTAGATTTTGATCAAGTATGTGCATAATTCAAATTGGAGTGATTTAAGAAGTGGAAGGGGGATTTTTGTAGTATTTGTTTTTTATCAGTTTAATATCCGACACACATCTTCATTTCCCTTCCTTTTTTTTTAGCTTTCACCTTTTTTGTTCCATTTGGTGACTCGAACTAACAACTTTCAGATTGGAGTGTAGAGTACTTACAATTTGAGCAACCCCTCTTCTCGACATCTTCATTTTTCCACTTCCCTTCACACTCATCTAAATTTTTCATGTGTTCATGTTAAGTTTTATCAACATGCAAATTGCAATACCTGCCACCAAATATATATATAGTTCATTTAAAAGTTGTTTAGGGGTAAATAAACACCTGTATATTTAAAGTGTTAAAGTAAATTTTATTGTCAAGTTCAAGGCTGATTTGATGAATTTTTTCATATATTTATGACTAAATGTGACAAAATTAACCTATAAAATCATAACTGCTTTAAGTTTGAGTTGATTATTGACCCACATATTTATGAAATATTTTTATGTAGAATATCATCCCATAAACTTTATTTACCATCTATTTAGCCTAATACAATTTTTTTTTTAAAAAGATTGTTTAGTCATGTTATTTATAAAAAAAAAAAAATGTCAGATGCCGCCTTTCTCTACTTCTTCGTCCTCCCTCCTCCTCCTTGCTCCGTTCTTTTTCTTGGTTGTTTTCCTTTTTCTTTAAAATTCAACATACTGTATTGCATGAATCGTTTCGAACAAATTATATAAATATTTAAAATTAGAAATGTTTTAGAGGATTTTTTGAATTGGTGGGGATTAGTATATTTCATGTATAGTTAACGTATATTCAACTTTATGAGTTTATCATAATATATAGTCAGTACAAGTAAATTATATTTTTTGAATCATAATGTATATTCAATATTTTTTGAATGTATCATAATGTAAAGTCCAGATATATTTTCAATGATTTTGAGATGTAAATCATTGGCCACAGACAATCGGACCGAGTCGTGTCATAATGTACTTGATCGTATAAGTTAGCTTATATTCAGCCTTTTAAGTGTATCATAATGTATAGTCAATATAATGTATAGCTCATGAATAAATAAATTATATTTTTTGAATCTATCATAATGTATAAACTATATTTTCTGAATATATCATAATGTATAATTTAGCGTATAATATACGTATATTTTCATGATTTTGAGATGTAAATCATTGGTCAAGACAATCGGACCGAGTCGGGTCGAATTTGCCGCCATCTTCTTCTAGGGCCCAAATCATTTCGAATCTCTTCCTACGCCAATGGCGACGGTGACGAAACTGAACCTGAAGGCGGAGACCGGCGACTGTCACCGCCTTGAGGCGGAGCAGAGTGAAGCTCCGGCGGAAATAAGCGATTCTAGAACAAAAAGAGTAGTTGAATTAGGAAATGGATGCGAAGTAATATACATGCCTAGGTTCCTAAATTACGATCAGTCATGGGATTATTTAGAATACCTTAACAAAAATATACCATGGAATCGTCCAACGATTCGCGTCTTCGGTCGATCTTGTGTCCAGGTACTCATTTTTCTTCTGCCTTTCTCCTTCAATTTTACATTGTTTGTATTTCTGTATGTGAATTGTTTAGGGTAAACTGTAATGTTTTAAGAGGCAAAATGGAGACTAAAGTCTTATGCTTTATGATTTAGTAGTGCTGAGGAGAGGTAGAGGTAGGTCGAAAATATATTGGGGAGAGGTGATTTAGATAGGAGATGAAACACGTGCAATTAATTTATCAAGGACATGACGCAAGATAGTAGGTTATGTAAGTCAAAGATTAAGGCAGAAGCTTAGTAGATAGATTTCTTCCATGGAGCTAGGAGGCCCAAGGTGTGAAAGGTTGACTATAGTATTGCTAAGGGAAGGTAGAGGTGGGTTGAAAAAGTATAGAAGAGATGCAACTTACCGAGTACATGACGCTAGATAGGAGGTTTATGGAGGTCGAGGATTGGAGTAGATTAGTCGAGCGTAGTCTAGGTATTGTTATTATTATTATTACTTTCTTATTATCTTACTCTTCGATTGTAGTATTATTTGTTGTTTCCTTTGCTTTGGTTATCATATTTGTTGCTATTGCTCTTTTCTTCATTATTTGCATACCTGATTAAATATGCTTTACTTGAGCTGAGGGTCTATTGAAAATAAGTTCTCTACCTCACAAGGCAGGGGTAAAACCGCGCACACTCTACTTTCTCTAGACTCTACTTGTGGAATTACATTGGGTATGTTGTTGTTGTAAATAGTAGGTCTTCACTTCTTCGTGTGTTTACTTATTTATGTTTTGAATCCTCTTAGTGGAAATCCTGGCTCCGCTATATTGCATACTTTTAAGTTATAGATAGGCTGCTTTGTATTTCCTTGTCTGACTATATTCGTACAGCTTTGATGTAGTTTTATGTGACGTACTGTTTTTTTTTTTTTTTTGAGGGGCTAGTCCCATGATAAGTAAAATGTTTCCACTTTGATCTTTTAGAACAGGGGGTGAATCTTAGGCAAGTTGACAAGT